>WBNM01039399.1:0-78870 GCA_013399055.1 Ramphastos sulfuratus | reverse complement strand
CCCCTCCCCAATTCCCCCATTCCAGCAGAGGTGATTTAATGTTCCTGACACTTGACTTACTGCCTTTAGAAATTATGGAGCTTTTTAAGAGGGAGCAGCCACAGACATTTCTGACTCTGTTCAGCTCAGTCTTTTTCAGAGCTTTGCACCCCTCCTGCGCAATTGCTCATCTTGTTGCTTGTCTCCCATGCTGTGTAACCTATTGTACTGAGGCAAGATGAAATGAGTACCACCTTACTTTGGTATGTAGTACACAGCCTCCACATGAGTGTCTTTGCTACCTGGCCATCGGAGAAAGAAGGCGAGCAGAGAGCTGGAAGAGGGAACCATGATCTCTGTCCCAAGGTAGACAGACCTCCTTTGTTGATCAGAGCCCAGAATCTCAGGTAGCTGGCATAGCTATGGATCTGCCCCAAACAGCTCTAATCCAGGTGAAAAGGGGTATCTGGAGATTTTTATACTTGAAATATAGCCGATGTGAGACAATGGGAATATATTGATTGCTGTCATAATGAGGACAGAACAACTATATGAAATGTAAGAAATGAAAACATGATGGTGCCTGGTGAGGATGAATCTCCATGGCAGAAAGCAGGTAATGATCACCCTGATGAATGCTTCTCAGTAGTATCCAGGAAATAATTTTAGCACAGAGCAGGCTAGAAAGGACTACTTGCTTCAGCTGAAGGGGTACTTGCTCTTCATACCTGCCCTTTTGTTTCTCCTCTGAGAGCTTCCCTTCAGTGAGAGTTCAGGTCCATGCTCCCCATAAGGGTTTGCACTTACTAGACCATGATTTAGTGTGGGTACAGAACTGAGTCAGATTTAATTTGCGAGTTTACAGCCAAACCTGCACCAATTTTTAAGCCAGCTGTACAGAACTGATTTAACAGGAAATGGAAACCATTCAAATCTCTGTGATTTTGGCAGAAATTAACAATTTTGGCTAAGTATTCCTGTGAGGGTTTGGATTGATTCAAACCTAAAGCTCGCAGTGAAATTCAGGAGACTTGAATCTGTTCCAAGGGAAAGGTTTGCATAGATCTCTGCAAATTGGAAGTGTCAAGGTTTCAACAGCTCTGCTTGATAAGTGAGTGAGAAGAGATTTCCCTCTGAAGTCTACATCTCTCCTGGAATCCGGAATGAATGTGTCATAGCAACATACCACACCTGATAACATATCTTCATTAAGCAGCTTTTTGAATGGGTTGTTAATGGCATAAACAATAGCAATTATAAGTATTGATACTGTATTGACAGGCTGTGAAACATTTTGGTGATTCATTCTCCTAAATTAGCTGCTTTCAGCTATGCACTGTGAGTATTGCTATTGCTAACAGCAAAACAAAAATAACTTAAAAAATCCCCACCAGCTATCTTGAGGGGGAATTATATCTGGGGCAAATATTTGTGTAGGGATTGGAGGTAGGCATTGCCCTCCATGTAAATGTTATGGTTAAAACTGATCTTCTTTTCTGTGTATGATTTATGCATTAATTTCTGTGGAGTATTTGTTAGTAGTTATAATTAGTTACCAAACTGGTTGAATAGTTGTTAGGTACAATGGTTATTTGCAATTTCTTGCAATGAATATTAATGACATGCAAAAATTTTCTGTGATCTGGTACTGCATCCAACCCTTAATAGGGTAACTGAAACAGAGCAAGCAGAGGGATAAAAACCTGACAAAAAACTCCCAAACAAGCACCAACAAAAAAAACCCAACCCCCCAAACAGTGAGATTATAAGAAGTGCAAACCAAATATTCTTCACACACTGATAGCCATGCGTGCAGACAGCTGTAGGTATTTGTGTGTAAAGCAGCCACTTTCCAAACATTCAGGTCTGCTGAGAATTATTTTCAGAATCTGTTTTGCAAAAATGGTACCGTAGGTAGCATGAGACACTTATAAAAACTGTTTAAAACATGAAGAGATGAACTCAAATATCAAATTTGAGTTATTCAGGCGGCGCTGACATTGAAGAATTAGAGCTTTAGGTTTTCACAGCAATACCGGAAGGTCAACACTGTAAAAAACAGAGCTTTCAGAACTTGCCCCTAGACACTTTTTTTGTTTTGTTTTGGTTTTTTTTTTTTTTTTTTTTTTAATGAAGGTTTCCACTGCATCTGCAAAGAGCTCTACTCTAGCTACTAATGTCTTCCACTGAAAGAATACTAGCACATGGAAGAGAGGCTATGGGAAGGAGAAGAATTTGTCTTCAGTGAGATTAATGGAGTACAACTCAGTACCATTTTATTGTTTTGTAACCTCAGATTTTAATACCTGATGTGTGCAACAGTCACAAATGGCTAGTTGTCTTACCTTAAATCAGAGCAATTTGGGATACTGTTTTAATATTTATCACAGTCACTTCATGTTTATTACCACAGTCCCATCTCTCCCTTTTTTATTATATTTGGTATGCTTACTAGTAATGCTTCAGCATAAATGGTTAGCAGCCAGGAAGTTGTGGGGCACCATGGCAGGACACCAGGCAGTACCACATCCTCTGATTTGGACCTGGGCCTCACACCTGTACCTTCATGTCAGTTAAACTTCAGAGGCATTAATAAGGACAACTTAAGTTGCTTCAAACTGAGTAATGAGCTCACCTGAGCACTTTTGTAAGAATGTTTATCAGTCATTAGAGAAGCAGTCAAAAAAGTGAAAAATTAACATGCCAGAAGCTGTGTAATAGAGCCTGTAAGCCTAGATATTAGGAAGATTAAGCTGCTTTTTAACTGCAGCAATGTATGTCTGTAATGAGATGCAGTTGCTTCTTACAAAAGCACCACAGATTAATTAGTTTCAGAATACTGCAGCTTGGTCTCAGTACCTTAAAGGCTCTCGAAAAACATTATCCATGACAAAGGAAGCAAAGCGAGGGAGGAGGGACACTGAGAAAAACAAATAAACTTGGCTCTTTGCATTGTAGTATTCTGAAGACATAATTTCTCGTAAACAACTTTTTACTCAAAAATCCTTATAGGATGTTAGAGATGTGACTTCCACAGGTGAATTTTGAGTTTTAATAAGTAAGTTATAGAGCTGGCAGAATGCACATTCCAGTGTTCAAAGGCTTTGGAGTGAATATTGTTTCCATTTCTCCCTGCTTCTGCCTCATGTATAGCATTTTGGGTACTTTCAATGTTTTAAACCAGATGTGCAGGGCCAGAAGTATTCAACTGTTGCACAAGTTAGGTTAGAGGGAACATGTGCTGTATGCCTGCACAAATAGGTGCTGTGCTCTGCCAACAATTTCTCATCTCTGTTTGCCTGTTTTCTTCAATCCTTCTTCCTCAGGAAAACAGAAGTGGCTGGGACTGAGTATAAAGCACATGACAACAACCCCTCCCAGCCATGGATGACATGTTGTATAAAGGAGAGGTCTGATAGTATCATATCAAGAATTTCTCAGCATGAGGGTGAGATGTTTGTATATCTCAAGAGAAGGAGGAGCCAAAGCTAGATATGTAGGTCATCCCAATAAGTACCAAACAGACTTTATGCAGGGACTGTCTTTTGTTATGTGATATGCAAAATTTGTTTATATTTATTGAGGTTTTGGATTTCCAATTGTACATAATGGATGGCATTTTATCTACAATAAAGTTTATCTCTAGATGCAACCTGAAGTCATTTTCAGATCCATTTAACAATGATTCAGAGCCAAACAAACTGTATGCTATGATGTGGGGAAAACCAGAATGCTGAAATTCAAAGCCAAAGAAGCCAGAATGATTCACTGGGAGTGAGGTGGAAAGACAACTCCTAGCAGACCCGTTAGATTTTTTTGATCATTAGGTATCTGTATATCTCAGAAATTCATAACTGCTCCAGAACTGAGTGATTCTGACCTGGGAGATACAGAGTCTTGCAAGAAGTAGAAGGAAGTATTTAACTGTCAGATAATTTAGAAATTATTTTTTAAATGTAGCTGTTTCAACATGTTCATTGCTTTTTCTTTGAAATGATTAACAAAGAGTGCAGGTGCTATTGCAGGCAGAAAATGAAATTGTCTCCTGGCTGTCACCTCTAAGCATGCTTACATTACTGTTTGAACTCTAATTTTTGTAGACAATCATGAATAACTGCAAGCTCATTTTCCTTTTCCTTCAGCTGTAATATTTATTGACCTATAAATTGCTCCTATAATTTTGTTTCTTTTGTTGTGCTATTTTGACAGCACATTTTTGTTACAGTAATCTCATTAATAGCTGCCAGTAATGTGTGTTGTGTACATGTGAACCCAAGGAAAAGTATGACTTACATCAGAAGTGATGACATATCAAATCCTGGCATCCTGGTTTTGCTGGGACAGAATCCCAGATGAGCCATGGGCTGCAGGCACTCAGCAGCTCTGAGTCAGCCAGGACAGCTGATTTGAGTTGGCTCCAGCTGTAGACCATGAGTATCACACTCAGTATAAAGGGGGAAGTCTTTCACTAGAACTTTTTTTTTGGGCTCACCCTTACTGTATTTGTGCTCTTGAGGACTATCTTCCTGCGTTCTGTGACTGCTGCAGCTTGGCTGGAAGGCACCTCAGATACCTACTCCAATCTCTCTGCCATGTGCAGGGACTCTTTTCTACTAGACTGAAGTGCTCAAGGCCTCACCCAGCCTGGCCTTGAACACCCCTAGGTAATATTATACATCCTGTATTGATGTTGTTATCTGTTTGGCTGTGTTGTTAGATGTGTTTTCATTGAAACGTTGATTTTTTTTTTCCTACTTTTCCTGGTATCTTTCTCTTTTTACTAATCTGTGGTTCTCTGATACTACCTAGGCATGTAGTTTCAGGGGAAAAATGCAATGTTAGAGAAGCTGTAGTTTTCTATATTCTAGCTCTAATCAAGGCAGGTTTTCAGAAACTGTGGATTTACTCTCTTCCAAAAATTTCAAAATACCTTCCCAGGTAACTGCATTGCAAGACCAGAATTGGTGTTTTCTACTTCTTATGTGAGTAATTCAGTAACAGTTCTGTTTGCTCTTGCTTTGTAATAATAAATTATATGTTACTGAGTGTTCTCTTGTTGGGTGACATAAGCAGATTCTAGCAATACCTCTTCCAGCTGGTTTCAGCTGTTAAACTTGAAATCTTGGCTAAAACTCTATATGGGTTTGAAACTTCTCAGCTGCCTACTCTTAGGTGTTCTTTCCTATTAATATTTCTGTGTTTCAGTGAATGCTCTTGTCACAAATTGAGAGCTCAATAAAATATTGTATCTCATAAGAGTAGAGATTGTATGAAAGCAAAATTTATGTTGGGAGCTGAAGGGGATGATTTGTTTTTCATTTCTTCCTCCTTTCTCAAAATAAAAAGCTACCAGTGAATGTTATGTAAAGGAGACCAGAGCAAAATGAGGAGTTAAAAGTTTGCAATTTATTAACTCAAGAATGAAAGTACAGAAAATAGGCAGGGACTCAAGTTAGTTGGGAAAGAAGTTTCAACCTACCGCATTAAAACATGGCTTGCACTAGTCTAATGAGTTTTCTGCTAAATGAGGCATGAAACATACTGCCAGAATATGAAGTCAGTAAAATGTCCAAATGACTGTCTAATATCATTATATGTTTTATTTTATTGGGGAGCTGGTACAGAATACATTATCTTTACATTTACGCAATTTAGAAAGCTAGGAGAAAAGACCTTTTTTACAAATGTGCCATTCAGATAAGTTAATAAGAGATCAAAACCTACTGCAAATGATAAGAAAGCTCCCACATCTTCAACATTCACAAGAACATATGAAAAGAATTGTGTAGTGCAGATGTCAGTGTTCTATTTACAGTCCTTTTTTATTCAGACCTCCAGGACCCCTCTAGCCAAAAGTAGGAAGCATAGCATCACCCAAAGTATTGTTTTCCAAAATTGTTCCAAATCATTGGGCTGCAATATCATTAATACTATCTCATATCAAATCATACGCAGAGATTTGATTAAAAAAAATGAATTGTGATTACTTGAAACTGCAGTGTTTTGTAAATACTTGAAGAGGGAGGGCTGCTTTCCTTGGTGAGGAATTGTGCTGACTTGTAAGTGCTTTTTGTTGCGTGACTGAAGGAGCTGGTGATTAAAAAACAAGAAAACTTGAGTTGTTCTTTCAAAGCCTGAATCCTATTTCTGCTTCTGTCCCTAAAGGACCTCATCGCAAGACAATTTGATGCTTTAGAAATTAATGGAATTTCTATTACATCTCATGAAGCTGGAATTTTTCTCCCATCTCCTCAACCACAAGAGTAGGTTGTCTGCTCAAGTATTCTCTGACCACTCCTGAGTTTCATTTTTCAGTGGTTTCATTACAAACTATACCCAGAAGCTTCCTAGAATTGACTACAAGTCGGTGTATTGCATCAATTACTGCAATGCGATTAATGAAATCTTCATTTATCCTAAATGCCAATAGACAGCTAGGACTCTTTCCTGCATGGCCAAACATTGCTTTAAGCACGGGCAGAGTTCTGCCTGTGTTGTCTAGGCTGGTGCACTCTTTATTTGCTGTTAAGAGAGTTGTGCTTCCCCTCAGTGTACTGTTTAACAGCCGAGTGTCCATCAGCCTCCTCAATATCTCTTTATCTGCTCAATGACACACTGACATTGACAGACTCTGCGCTTGGGTTTTACATATCCCTGGTGTTTTCCTTCTGGATACCTTTGGAAATAGAGTGCTGTTGAACTCTGTGGCCAGCTATAACATTCGTTAAAAATTAATTTCCTACTTGCTGGCTATTTCCCTGATTTATGGGTTTCTGAAGGCATTTTGATGCCTTCCTGTGCATGGGTGGATTTCCGAAAGGCTTCCCATCAGTGTGCTAAATGGGAAGGAGGATTGAGGGCCTGTAGTTTGGCCTTACCAATTAGTCACACTTTTTTCCCTTCTGGGGGAAAAAATCCTGTCACTTTCTAAGTATGTACGCTGATTTCTTCTGTTGCTTAGGCTTGTCTTAATGGAGTACTTCATCCTGGGAGAGGATATTGGAGCAGAAGAGCTGAGGCCTCTCTTCTGTGTGAGGGGACGGAGATGGAGCAAGGGCTGAGGCCTGTGAGAGGGGATGGAGATGGGGCAAGGGTTGAGGCCTTTCTTCTGTGTGAGGGGACTGGAGAATGAGGGGACTATCCAATTATGGACGCAAGGAAGGATCTGAACTGTCACAGCCTGGCAAAATGCCTGCTCAGGGGATGAGGAGAGATCTTGTGGTTCTGAATCTTAGTGGACCTTTTAAATTGAATTTTATCACAGCTTTAACCCTGTCTATTTTTAGCCACAGCTTGCAAATCAGCTCCTCCTGCACTGGAAAGAGTAATGTTTTTATTAAATATCTAATTCCTTTAATGTGCAGTCAAGATAGGGAGTGCCAGTGTTGTGTCTGCCCACCCTTTGTCCCTGCTTGCTTCCACCCTGCTGCTAGTGTCTGCAAACCAGAAACGCCCTCATTTGACACTATTTAAAAAGAATGATCCAATCTGCATTCTCTGACTACACAAACTGCACTTGAACATAAGCCTCTGATGATGGTAATTGTTTTTATTGGCACAGTATTTTACTTTAAGATGGTCCAGAGTCAATTTCAGCACAGGCTGCCAACTTTTTATATTTTTTAAAAATCTTTTATATTCATGGCATGTGGGTTTTAGTGTTGAACACTTTATTTTATTTTTAGAGTGAAAATGTGACTGACATATGATCTTCTGGGTCTAAATCCAGCCTGCTCTGCTCTTCAGTTTGCTTCATTTTCTTCCTTTGTTCTGTTCATGAGCTAACTGCAGAAGGCTTTGTTTGTCACTGAACATAGAGCAATACCTTACTAGACAAAGACACTTCTTAATGCATACTTTGCTCCTCTCTTTCTGTCTTTACTCATATAAGTTGGGGTCTCCTCACAATATCGGAGTTTTACTTTTCTCTGACCTTCTGGAGATGATTCATTCAACACAAAAATCATCAATGTGGCTCTGGGGAAAACCACACTGGAAAACACAAGCAACTTCCCAGATAGTTGAGGAAGAACACCTGTAGGGGTGAGCCAAGACGCTTGGAGCACAGTCATTTTCTTGCCTCATGGATTTGGATCTCAAAATTTCCATAAGACTTTCGGAACTTATGTTGAAGAATATTGTCAGTGCTACAGTCAACTGGATTTTCAGTTCTGATGATGCCAACCTTGCTTGCTGCTGGTATTTAAGACTGCAGATTCAGAATTCTATTGTTTGAGATGTAGCTCACAACAACTGATGGTTTTGCAGTGTGAATAGCATCTGTCTGCTTTGAAGTCCTCAACAAACATTGTGTCATAGCATCTCGGCTCCTTGGGTATGTGCTACTTTTATCTGTGAGCTGCTGATACTCACTGAACTTGTGAATTTTGTGATATTTGATCTGTCTGGATCGTCCATCACCGCCACTGCAGCCATTGTTTGAGACATGAAACTGTTTTCATATTTTATTTAACATATCTGCAGAGTTTGTTGACCCAGGATTCTCCAAAGCTTTCTCCAGCTTTTTTCATTGTTATTGGGGCAAAGTTTATTGAGTGGGTGGTTAGTGTTTTTTTTTAAATATGCAAGGGTGATGACTTTGTTCTGTTCCTTATACTGAAGTCATATGATGCTCATCTCTCAGCCTTCAAACAGAGTGTTTCAGATAGACTTCTATGGTGGAGAAGTGGACTGGGAGCGAATATTTGGCTCATCAGACATTTTGGGGGAGATTGTTTAGCAAACTGGCCATGTTTGGTAACTGGGACTAAATCTCTTGTCCTGTGTCTTCCTTCTGCACTGCTCGGTGGAGAAAACAAAGAAGCTAGCTTGCTGTTTAATAGAAGTCAGTCTGGACTGGTAAAAGAAGCTGATAAACAGGTGATGTGAATTTGACTTGGTGGGTTTAAGAACACTACTCGACATGAAGCCTCCTTACCTCTAAATTATGGGAAGACTTCCTTTTTCACCAAATAAAAAGGTACTACTACCAAACTACTCCAGGTAGGGCCTTCTACAGCTTTGTTCCCACAGTAGTAATTCAACAACAGTTTAGGGTAGAGTTCATCTATTTGTGTCTTGAATCCAAAGAACTATTAAAACGTAATGTAAAATGAAAACTCTATTAAATAGTGCCCTTTGTCCACTGGAAAAATATTTCCAAATGTGGGGAGAACTATCTTTTGGAAATTAGCTTCCTCTAGCAGCAGTCCTTTTCATTATTGTATGCAGGTGTCTTAAATGCTAGATAAGGCTGGCACACTTTCATCAAAAATATGCAAGATTAGTTAAGCTGGTCCTGATGAAGGTTAATGGATTTCAAACAGAAAGCAGCAAATCTAAAGAGCCTTCAGGCTTTCACTGCTCTGTAGTTTAAAATCCAACTGATTTTTCACAGAAGCTTAATTATGAAAGATAACTTTGCTTTTTTTTTTCTATTCAGCAAAATGCACATTGCACTAGGTAATAACAATAATTGTCTATGAAAAAAATGCTTCTTTGTTTGGCATGGTTTAGCACATTCTAATGAAATGTGGTAATAAAGGCAAATTTCTCATGCTTTGTGGTATGTGAAACTAATGCCTTGAAGGGACAATACAAAGAGATAAGAAGCTGGTTGCAAGCAGTCTCTTCTGTAAACATTTTTAAGGTAATTATGTAGTAGACCATAATGAATACCAATCAAAAGACAGGTACTATGCTTTTTCTTTTAGGTAAGATTGAGACATATTTAAATTTGTTTTAAAATGCTTGTAGTTAGTAAGAATGTTTTTCTGGTTGTTGGAAGCTTGAAGTTGGGCAGCTAATGGTACTGAGCTCTCCTCTAAAGGATTGCAATTAATCATGTCAGTTTTTGTGGTTAATAGGGACAGATCTTGTAATATTTTTGGTGTTGTGTGTGTTGGTTTTTATTTTTTTTTGTGGTCCCCTTCTGTCTTTTGTAGTGAGAAATGGTAATTGCTGGGTAGAAGCACACATGACTTAGAGGTCAACATTTGTCTCTGCAAGATGAAAGTTTTAAAACTATAATGAGAGAAGTGAATGGATGGAGGCAGGATATCACTCTTTCTATACCATTATTTTACTAGTAGATTGTGTTTCATGGCATACTGAAATACATCTGAAGTTAAAACTGTGGCAGTATGCATGTTGCTTGCTTTTGAAGTTCTGTGCACCGCACTGTTTAACTGCAAGTACTCTGTCTTCAAGTTATTTCCAGTGATTTTAACAGTGCCAAGACTTTTTAAAGGAATTTCTAATCACAGAGGATACTTAATAGATATCTATGTTCTTAATACATCATTGGTAGGATATTGTTCATTGAACAAAATAATGTTATTCTCTTCCAAATGAGAAAACAAAAACATGGAAATTGCCTTAGGGAATCAGATCATCAGTCCAACATTTTGCCTAGGAGTTGTCAGTGCTGGCTGATAAAATGCCTAATCCTCTCTCCTCCAACAACAATGAAAACAAATCCTCAAAGGAAAACTCAACTATTCATATATTTTTTTTTGTGTATTTCCATTACATGGAAATTGTCTTAAAACACATGTAAAATTTGCATTATATTCATGGCATCGTCAGGAAATCCCACAGAGGAGTTCAGAGAAGGTTTCTGGAGAATGATTTGATTCCACAGTGAAATAGAAGGAACAGAATGAGTGGTGGTAGATGCTGAGCTGCCCCCACTGCTGTGAACTGAGATGTCTGAAAGGTTTTTCCCAAACGAAATGACTCTATGGCTGGTAGGAGAGGTAGGCACAGGGAGTGTGAGGTAAGCAGCCTGCATTACTCTCAAATTACTCCTGTATTATGATCTATTTGTTTTGGAGAAGTTCATTGGGAAACTGCTCTGAGGAATAATGCATGCGTAGTGACCACTTGTTCATTATCCCTCATTTAATAGTGGGCTTCAAATCAACAAAGACCTACTAAACTGCAAGCTGATTTGAATTAGGATGTGAAATCTGTGCTACAGGGACATTACTCATCTTTTACAGAAGTTCCTGGCAACTCTGAGGTGTAGTCCTGTGTATTAATATACTAGCAAAGAAGTAGAACAAAATGAACATTACACTTCCCTGGGTATGGACATTTAATCTGTCTTTTCCCAAGGTCATTTCCATTACTGGTGTTTTAGTTTAATGCAGAATTGACTGTCTCTCACCAAAAGTTCTATATTTTTGTAATTAAATCACCAGCAGGCACAGTGGTGGCTGTTTGTTTGGCAAGGGATATTGATGTGTTATTTCTTGCTGCAACATGCATGTGTATAAAGTTCAGCAACATGATTTCTTTGTCACTGAACATTGTACAATCAATATTCTATTACTGCAGTGTGAGCTCTGCTGCATTGTAGCTAAATTAGTGTGTAAGGCTCAAGAATGCAATGATGGGAAGAATTCTAATTTCCCTCTCTCAAATGCATGTAACCTCTTCATGTCAGCTGTAACAGCTGTGTTCTAATACGTGTTGCTTCAGGTGCTATTTATGCTTATTCAGTAAATAGGAATTTTGGAAGTTTTAATCAATTTTCCTTGGTAATTTCAAAGCATAATTTTTTTTTACTTGGTTGAAATTCTTTCTGTTTGTTTTCTGTAATGAAGATGTCTACAGCACCAAGAGCTCCATTATGCAGATTTTGCTACATATGGAGTATCTTTTACAGGAAAACCCCAAAACAAACCCAAACCAAGGGGAGATAAGTGGCCCTTGGAGAATGAAGGAGAGTGTGCAAAGTTGTTTATAATGCAGATGTAGGCAGCAGGTGCTGCTGGACTGCCAGAATGAGCTTACTACAAAATCAGTATAGGCTACTATCTGTGGGAGCAGAGTGCTAAAGGTATCAACTTCTTCCATAATTTTTTTTTTCTGCTTGAAAGGACCTCTACTGCTGCCATGGCTTCTGCTGCTGGGTTTATGTAAGGGAGAGGCCTTTCTGTGGTCCGGCTTGCTTAGAAAAAAGGACCATGGCAGCGCCTGCCCAGCCTCCTTTGGAGTGGTACAAGAGGGATTGATCTGAAAAGCTGAAGCAGGAGAGAAGCTCCTGGAGGACCAAGAAGAGTAATTTAGGCATGATGGGATTTTGGAGGCTGGGTTCAGTCCATCTTGGGGAAGGATGGATTGAGTGGGTGCTGGACTATAAAGTGGAGGATGCAGAGAGGAAAAGCCTTCACCTTGCAGCCCCTTGGGACTTCCCAGAACTCTCATGACCTCCTTTGTCTCCAGAATCTGTAATATTCCTTGTCCACTCAATTCATTCTGCTTCTATTGTTGAACTGATTTTTGGATTTATTTTGTCACTTTCTTAGAAGGGTTGGAGTCACATTTCTCCACAGAGCCTACAAGTCCTGGTTTTACCCTACTTGCTTTAATCAGTTGATCTATTCAGGTATTTTGTTAGTGTCTTTTAGTGGATGCCAGGCTACTCTGTTTTCCTCCCTCCCAACTTCTCAGAGAAAATACTACACAAGTGTGGGCTTTAAGGGAATCAGAATAAAAGAATTGGCTAGTGTGGAGATGATCTTTAAGATTGAGTCCAATCATTGGCCTAATGTAAAAACAGGATTTTCAGGATTAATATGCTAGTCTTGTAGTTTTAAAGTGTCAAAGCACCACACCATAGGCTGTTTGAGTAGAGCTCCCTTCTAAAACCAGAACTCACAGAAAGAGGTGATTGCTTCACTGTGTGCTGTTTAGAGGACAGCACTTGGAGCTCACTTCTGCCCTAATGCAAGGGAAGTGCAGGTGAAAGCAGTACTGCCATTGCTGTGTTAAGCTGTTCTGTACTTCCACTGATGACAGAACTTAAGTAGTAAGGCTGAGAGGACATTGAAAGGCCATATGGAGCCCAGTTGCCTGTTGAAAGCAGCTTGTCTAACTTGTGCTCAAAGCCTCCAGTGGGAGGATATGATAAGGTTCTCCTCTACATTGTACTTCTGCTTTGCTCTCATGGCTTAACAGAAGCACTTGTCTATGCTGATAGCTGCTTCTTCTAGTTCTTCATTTACCTTTAGTTTATATAAGCTATTTGCCTCTTTTTTTTCCTACTTCATGACACTGACTAAAGTTCAGACTGTAACTCATAATGCTAAATCCTTTTCTCCATAGTGACTGCTGATGTGGTTATTGTACTCTGTATTTATGTAGCAGATAATTCCTACTTAAGTACAACTCTTTCTTTATATGTGCTGACTGCAGTCCACCTCCCTTCTTCCTGATGTTTTTTTCTTTTTTCTTTTTATTTGGTGAGAGGCTTTAGAGTATTGATCCCATCTGCTGGTGTGTTTGTGATCATTCCTGTGGCACTGCAGTATGTATTTCTTCATGCAAAACATTGGTGCAAGCATAAGCATAAAACCTTAGGTGAATCTTGTAGAATAGAGTTATAGGTTGGAGTTGGTGATCCTGAGGGTCTTTTCCAACCTGGATGATTCTGTGTGATTGATTATGTGAATCTCTTTGGTGTGGTAGCAGAACTTCAAATCTGTGCTTAGTTGACGCATGCGAGGCATTGTTGAAAGTCATGCCGAAATTTAAGTCCTTCAAAGGTATGACTTTTCCCCTGTCTGTGAGAACCTTTACTTGGAGAGGAGATTTATCTTTATTTGCTCTTGACTGCTATTTATCTCATGCTTATTTTCTAGGGACTGTGATGGTTTGGGAGCTACCTGCCCCCCCCACTTTGTAAAATCCCCCAGACTAGACTCAACCGGCTGGAAGTTAAGGACTGAAGCTCTGTTTACAGCTCAGCAAAATATACAAGCAGAAATATACACAATATACAGTAATATTTACCAAAATATACGAGCTAAAGGTAATACAGAAACACAACAACCCTCCCAGAAATCAGAGACCCCAGGAGGGGCTTCCAACCACCCTTCCACCTTCTCCCCACCCCTATACATTACCCCAAGCTTTGCCTTACGTGCAAAGTGAGTTTGGAGGATCAGCCAAGGGGGGAATAGAAGGAAAGAGGTTAGTGAGGTTACTCGGCAGAGAGGAGAAGGTGAGAAGCTGCTAGACAGCCCAATAGTGTCTGCAATCCCAAGTGACTTACCTTTGTTTTGTATTCTTTTCTTATACATCTCAGCAAACCTATGAGTGAAGCAGACATCACCATTGTTTTCTTTTCATAGCATATAATTTTCTCCATTAAAATATTCCAATTAGCGTCAAACCATCACACAGACTTACACACTGATCACTTCCTTAATTTTTTTTTTCTAAGAAAGAGGAATGCCAATACTGCCTTATTCCCTGGAAACTCTCTCTGTCCTCCATGAGCAGTCAGTGACAACTGCTAATGCTTCTGAGGTTGTGCAGACACTGTTTTCACACATGAAAGTGAAATTCATTAGGCACAACTGATGTGAAAATAGCAAACTTAGGCAAGTATGTTCTAGTCTCTTCTTACTACTTTCTCATTGGTGCTTGTTAGACTGAATGCCTGACTGATGATGGGATTTTTTTTTTCTTGGCAACATTGTCTACTTAACAGAGAACAGGAAACCTTTCCTTGGGTTTCCGTTTGATTATGTTGCTTTTATCTTGTTTGTGATACTTCCATTGTGAACCTGTGTCTTCACACTTTTACCCTTTTATTTGTGTGCTCTTTCAAACTCCTATGTCAGTTTGCCTAATCTACAGTTCCTCTATGATTTTAAAGATGACTGAAAGGCTGATAACTTTGTGAAACAGTTGCTCATAAGTTGTTGAAACTGTGAAGTACGTCTTTTTTTCCCCCACTTGTTCTTTTTGAAAGGAGCATGGCTTAGTGTTGCTATCCTCTCTACAAACATGATCTCTGGATTGTTTTCCTAGTATAAGGTGCAATTACTACAAAATGACATGACTGAGGCTCTAAGAAGCCTGCTACTTGAACTTCTAGATCTCAGAGGCTTTCTGAGACTGAAATGAGTCATAGAATAGTTTGGATGGGAAGGGACCTCCAAAGGTCATCTAGTGAACCCTTGTGCAATAAGCAGGGACATCCTCCATTAGATCAGGTCTGCCAGGGCCCTGTTCTGAGTTTACAAATACACAAAATAAAAGATTGCAGAAGGATCCTAAAGACTTTGAGATTCTGCTGTCTAGCAGCTAACAGTTCAAGAGGCAGGAGTAGTATTAAGTTTTGTTAGGACTTGTTTCATGTCACCTATGTAAGTTCATTTCATCTCTCCCATGCTCATGTTGCAGATGATGCTTTTCTATCATACCGTTTATTAATTTTTGATTCACTCACTTGACAGAATTCCCAAGTGAAAGAAAACCACCTATTTGCAGCCCAATCAAGCAAATTAATATAGCTATCTTCTGTTCTTTCTTGCAGTTGTCTTATCTGTTTTTGCCTGGGTTGTTTTCTTGTTTGCTAATCACAAATTAAGGAAAGTGAACTTCTGCTGGAACCTCATGTGTCCAGATGATGTTCAATTAAATGCTTAAAAATTGTTACAGGAAGATCAAGACCAAAAGTCCCATGAGTTTTAGCTGATGCAGTCTATGCTCTCTGCCAGGCACTGGCTGCTTAGGAAGGGCCCCTACAGTGGAATTATTTGTTTTGTGTGGGATTTAAACAGCTATCACTGAGCAGGCTCGGAATTTTCCAAACTACTTTGCAGAGACACTACAGCCACTTGGAATATATGTAATGAAACAGGCTAGGAACAGTTCCATGACCTTTAGTGTTTCTTCTCACCCCATGTAAACTGACTTCTGACCCAGGATGAGTTTGTCTTCAAAGTATGTGACCTAGTTCCATGTACCATCCTCCAAACCATGCCTGTGTATGACCTAAGAGAATACTAATTGGCCTGAGAGAAATATGAATGCCACTGGCATGGCTTGAAACAAACCAGATGTATAGGCTGGGAAACTACTTCTGTACCCACCACTGTTTTGAACATGTATTTTCTTGGATTTGTATCTCATCAAGATTTCTTTAGTGACATGGATTCTGAATGGGAAAGCTGCTTTCTTGGTTACAAATGGGAATTCAACTTCTGTTACTAACTTTTGAAAGTCCAGTTTTCCAAAAGCTTTCTCTGATACACAATTGGAAGACAATGATTTTCCTAGAAGACTGAAGATTTTATTGACAAGCTACTATTCTCAAAATAAAATTCAACAGTAACAACTGCGTATTTCATCATAGCAGACAAATGTTCAAAGGACAATTTCTCTTTAGAACATCAGCTGAATAACAAAGGAAAAAATGAGAGAGCTGTCAGCTCCTTCCCAGGCTGTGTTTCAAATGAGAATAGACAAAACACTAAAAAAATATGCTGTGTTCTGTTTAGGCAGGGCAGTGACACAAAGTGACACATAAGATTTTTCATTTCAATCTCTTTACACTGAGCAATTTGAGTCTCAAATTTGGTATAAAGTTTATGTTGAATTAAATGAACAGCCATAGTATTTTGCTGGGTTTTCTAAAATTTATTGTGGCATTTTATATTTTTTTTCTTGAAAGAAAATTATGGGTTCATCATGATCCCATTGAGAAGGACAATTTCTTCTTGCAGGAAGGCCTGGAAGATGCAAACTGGAGCTACGTATTGCCTGGTGCAGCATTTTGTTCTTAACAGATTTGATTACATGGGACTCTGTAACAATATTCATGGAAATGAGTGCAAGCCTGAAAAGAAGCACAGCTCTTAGAACAGCTTCTTCCCTCGCTTTCGCTCTTTCTCTTGTGGTGTATAAAGCCAAATCATTTGCAGAAGTCCAAAAGGCTCCATGCTTTTTGGTCCTTCTCAGCCTTTACCCCAGTCAATGCAACATGGGGCCCTGCTGTGCTGTTAGTGGTGCTGCTCTTGATGATCTGCTCTCCTGCACTCACCTGGATGTGAACACCCCTGTACACTGTACTGCACTATGTGCTTAAAACTCGCTGTGGTTTTTATTTTTAATGCGCTGTTCTCCTTTGCCAGTGACTGAGTCTCATTTTTGTCACCTGTTTATGCCCAGGGGTGTTACGGATTATGACTCCTGGTTGCTATGGGTAGTTAGGTGATGGGACTTGAGCCAGTCTGGAGGTTCTGTGATTCCTCCAGGTCATTTTGGCTCCCTGACTCTGTCTCATTTTCTTTTCTTTTACATACAGTTCTTTGCCTTGCAGTCCTGACCTCTCTGATGAGCTGACTGTGCTTCCTCTGATCTTGCTCCAAGCCAATGTAAACTTGCTCAACTAGTAGAAAATCCATCTAGTGGAAAAAAAAGGCTCCCCCCCGCCCTGCTTCTGTTAGTGAGTTAGTTACTGCCCTAGAGGCAATATGGTGGGGGCTGAAACGATGATGTAGAGAGGAATATATGTTTGCATGGAGACTTGGACTTAGTTTCTGATCACAACAAATACGAAATGTGCTCATCTGCATCAAGTAACCCCAAACTGAGACACATGCACCACTTACAAAAGGGTAAGACATGGCAGTGCAACAGCTGGATAGCAGTAAGGTGCAATAAACTTAGGGATGAGAGCTCTGCACTATCTCCAGTTACTTGAATAGTAACTCTCTGGCAAACACAGCACTTGAACCTCGACCACATTCCCTTGTTCCATTGGTTACTTGGAGTTGTAGCCTTTGGTCAGCAGAAAAATGAATGGATGAATTCCAATCTATGTCATTTGCCTAACAAACTTAACCTTTAACTTGTGTGCCACTCATGCTTACATAAAATCTGCCACTGGAGACATTAGCCTCTTTCAATTGATTAGAGAAAGAACTTTGCCTGTTCCATGTAAAGCATTGAAGGAAGTGTGAAGTGGTGCCTAAGGCTGGGTGGTTGCATTCTACTTGTTGAACATTCAAATAAAGACAGAAAGATAGAAAGGCTGAGGTCAGAAGGCATCTCTGGAGATGGTGTGGTCTAAAATTGCTGCTCAGGGCAGGGTCACCTAGAGTAGGTCAGGGCTGTGTCGAGACAGATTTTGAACATCTCCAGGGATGGTGACTATAGCCCCTCTGAGTAATCTCTCCCAGTGTTCAATCACTCTTGCAAATAAGTTTTTGGTTATTCAAAAAAAAGCTTTCTTGTATTTAGTTCTGTGGCTACTGGCTCATGTCTCTTTTCTGGGCAGTATTGAAAAGGGTCTTGCTCTGTTTCCTTTATTCCTTTTTACAAGATCCACCTGAGCTTTCTCTTTTCCTGCCTAAACAGTCTCAGATGTCACACTCTCTTGTGATATGGCAGATGTTCCAGATGTTCAGTCTCCTTTGTTGTCCTTAAGTAGACTCACTCCAGTATAACTATGTGTCTCTGCTATTGGGGATCCCAAAACTGGACCTGATCCACTCCACTCAGCACTGGTGAGACACCTGGAGTGTTATCTCCCTCAACCAGTTAGCGATGCTTTTCCTCACGCAGCCCAGGAGGTGGTTGACTTTCTCTGTTCTAAGGGCATTTTGCTGACTCAAGTTCAGCTTGTTTGCCAGGACCTCAAGGTCCTTCTGTGAAAATCTGCATTTCAGCCAGTTGGGCCCCATGATGTACTGGTGCAGAGGGTTCAGCAAAGCTCCTCTTCTGGATCAGAAAGTTACCATCAACACACTCAAGAAACCATCCGAATTTCTTGTTTCCTGACCCAGCAGATGTTGGAGTAGTTGAAGTCCTCTATGAGGATAAGGTCCTGCAAGTGTGAGAGTTGTTCCTGCAGCCTGATAAAGGCCTCATCTACTACTTCTTTACGATCAGGCATGTGTACCACAACACCAATAACCTAACTTAGAGAAAAATTTAAAACAAAGGTAATTCCACTGCAGTAAGGAAACTCTTTTTAGGTGTCTCCCCGCAGATTCATTCTCCTGCTTATGATAAAAAAAAAAAACTGATTTAAGTGCATTTTTTCTATATTATATATCAGAACTATATTGTTGATTAGTAGTTTAAAAGAAAACTTCTCAGGGCAAGGAAAAAATATGCTGTTGTTTTTCTATGGGAATTGTGTTGATGCTGTAAATGCTTAACAACTGTTCAGTTAGCTCAGCAGAAATGACTGAATCTGTAGAGTAATTTTATGTAAACTCTACTTGTCCTTGAATTTTTCCTCATTTAAATATCATGTGTATGCAAGACAGTCTACAGGGGACAGTGCAAAAACATGCACAGTGCATAAAGAGTGTGATGTAAGAGGGATGAAACGCAGGGATTGAGGATGTAACTCATCAAGCCTGATAAAAGATGGCAAGCAACATCACAAAAGACAATAGATGAAAATGATGAAATACTGTACTAAGAAGGTAAAATGATTTGATAGGTGGAACGTGGTTAATGAGACAAAGCTTTATAATTGCAAAACTAAAATATTAGGACAGGGCAATGCATAGAAGGAAGCAGGACAGCAGCAGTGAATGAGAGATCCTAGTAGTAAGGTTTTTTATTTTTTCACTATGGCCCTAATAATCCTTGAAAGATTTTTGCCTTAGGATTCACACAGATTCGAAGATGAGCTCTAATTGCTTGTTTTGTGTGGCTTGCTTTTATTTTCCTCTCCAGAATGGTGACGTTCTGTCAAATAGGGAGCTCAGTGCCATGATGAATAGGCTGTGGCAGACCTAACTGCAGTGATTTAAGACATGACTGTCACTGAGCTCTCCACTCCCCTGTGACTGTTCCTCACCTGTCTGAGATGAGAGCACCAAGTGTAGATAATAGCAGTTGTTCTGAGCCTGACCAGGGGTCTGATTGCCTGCACATCTTGCTCTCGGCGCCCAAGCTCCAGCGTAGATGGAACGGCATCTGGCTGTTGCTCTTCCTATTCTGGAAGGAACAAATTTTCATTGGCACATAAGGTTCAGCTGCAGCCAGGAGGGAAAGAGCTGAGCTCCTTCAGGCCCCACTGCAGGCTGGGATGTGCCAGGGAGGGACAGGAAGTGCAGGGGAACGTGTTCTTTTGCTGAAAATATATGAGCTTGAGTTTAAAATTTGAGATATGCAAAACAAATATCTCTGAGGAGAGCAGATCATGATGGGAGATATTACTACAAATTAAGTAGTATGAGTGATGTCCTGTCACTGCAAATGTCAGTGATAAATGGCCATCTCTTTACCTATAAAATGGATAAAGAGCACATACTAGAGTGGCTAGCAACCTGTTTCTGAAAATGTGGAGGGGGAAGATCTAAAATACCTGAAGTCTTGCATATAATTAGGAAAAAAATGCTGTGCCATTCCCTTCCCTTTTTTTTTTTTTTTCCCCTTTGGGTGTGTAAAGGTTTGTAGGATGGAAGCCCAACAGCTTATTCTATGGGATGTGTGTCAAACTGGACATTTAATTTTATGCTTATATGAGTCTCTGTGGAAGTGTAGAAGGACTGCCCTTGAAAGTAGGAATAGTGCAAACAGCTCAATACTGTGTAATGATGCAAAAAGCTACATGTGAGTGGATGAGGGTTCTAGTTAGAAACGAAGGTACCTGTTTTGGTAAAGCTTACATGTCAAAAGCATTAAAATTTCGGTTTAGAATAAAGCCTGAAGAATAGGAATGTTTTCCAATGACTTAAGCTGACTGCAAACCCAAATTCTTTGCACTTTCTGTTTCTACAAGTTCTGAGCACACCATTAGGACCAGTTCTTGATGTATTTTGGCTCTGATCTTCTGTATTTTTCCACCAGCAAAAAACATGAGAAATCAAATGGCAATTAACAATTGAGGGTAGGACCTTTTTGAAAAATAGAACCCAAACCCAAAGTGCTGCTTTTTTGGTTTTGGATGAAAATGTAACCTTGCCATTTTGTATGCTCCCAGTTTGTAGCTCCCTTTCCTGTGCTGTTACACTGTATTGCTCTCTCGTGATGAAATTAGGGAATATTTGCAAAGAAACACTTAGTAGGTTTTGTGACTGGGAGACGTTTTCTTACTTGGTGAGAAAAATGCAGGAGAACTGAGGATGTGGGCAGTGGATGCACTATTTCTGGTAGCAATTAGATATTAGTGCGTATAGGGGGAAATATCTGGGAAAGAAATAATAAAATCCACTGTATACTAATTGTTGCAAATATTTTATGCTTATTAGAAAATAGTTGGGCAGTGATTATAGAAGTTATTTTTCTCTTCTGACTGTCCTTCTCAGGGAGGGCATAGTGAACTAAGCAATCCAGAAAAAACGAGCACCCATCTAGCTGTGATAGGCATGGTATCAAGTCCCCCCCATGCTGCCTGGTTCAGGTCATGTCAGTCATTAGAGGTGAACACAAAGCCTAAAACCATTCCTGTCTGTTAAGTTTCTGAGGTAGTGTTTCACAGCAGTTCCTGGTACCTATAGTGCCATGCCCAGAGCAGATGGGTGTCAACATGACCAGCTCAATTGCCTTGGTATTGCTCAGCTGGTTAATAAGTTTTAGTCTTGCATTTGGCAATTGTAAATTAGGGGTATCTGTAAAATGACCTGAGTCATCTTCGGCTATAACAATGTGTGAAGCTCACCTGCACAACCTGTGCCTTGGTGTCTGCCTGATTACAAGGCTATCCTTGAACTTGGAGAGTGTGGCTACAGAAAAGAAAGCAAAGGCTGTGTATTAGCACAAGGAGCTAATGATGGCAGACACATGTTGTAAGGGCTGAACATTTCTTAAAAGGAGGGATCAACGTATTTTGTCTGCCTTTTCTTTGGCAAATGAATAAGGGTTTCTCTGTCCTTTGATTTCCCAACTAGAACTTGCCCAACATTGGGTAACGTTTGCTCTTGCACTGTACTGTCAAAATGTTCTAATGTAGGTACAGATTTATCAGCAAAGGGAGATTGCTTCTACTGCTTACGCTAATTCCCCGAGGAAAATAACACTGGCAGCCTATCCTGTACCCACGTTTTCGTAACTATAATTAAAGTTATGCTTGGATTTTTTTTTGGCATAGGAATGAGCACAAAATCACAAAACTTGAACTGATAATCTATATGACATTTAAGTTCTGCCTTGGAGGAAAGTACCTCTTTGCCCTCTCATCTCGACTTCTTAATCTGTATCTGAAAAAAACTTTCTGCAGTTTTCTTGACACTTCTTTTGGTGATGGGTGCTGACTTTTCCCATTTTAACCTTTAATAAATGGGGAGAAAGCAGACGCTTGGTTGATAGGTGCAGGGACAGGAAGGAAGCATAACACTGCCTTTTTCCTCTGTACTATCGGTTCTAGCTGCTTCTTTCTTCTTGCTATATCAGCTGTGATCAGAAGCATAAACATGATGATTTAAATGTGTGTGAAGTAGCAGAGGAGGCATATTTGGAGGCAGAAATATTTCCATTACTTCAATATATTGATGTCAACCTGCCAGTAACTTCTCAGTTACCTTATCAACCACTTGCCACCAAATTTTTATTTAGCCCAGGATACAGCTACTGCCTTGAAACAAACTATTCATTTACCTTTTGAATGTTCATTGCATCACTTGTAGAATTTTGTAATAAGGAGAATGCTAGAGAAAGCAGAAGGACTCCATCTAGCAAAATGAGGACAATGTGTTCTGTCCTTTAAGATCAAACATAGACTAGTCTCCTGCATTTGCTTCACCCCTTTATGTAAATACATAAAAACACAGACTGGATTATTAAGTTTACCCTGCTCAGTCACTTTGGTAACACTGATCTGTATGTCAGCCTCCTAGAGTTCTGTAAAAGATACAGATTAGTAAGGAAAGAAAGTTCAAGGGTCAGACCTTTGGTAAACAAGCAAAGCCAAAGTAAGTTCATTGAGGTGAAATTGCTTAAAACAGGCATGTCAAGTAGCCACTTATATTTCAAACTTGGGATTTATAGTGCAAATAGGCAGAGAGGGAAAACAAGCCAGGCAACGTGTCTCTAATTCAGATAGCCCAGTGAATGACAAGAACTTTGAGACTTCTCCTAAGCTTTCCTGTGCTCTTGATGTTGGTCTGTCCTCTAACCAACAATTCTGCCTTTGAGTCTTCTCTCACTCAATACTTCTGCCTTGCCTAGGACTGGCTTTGGCAGGGTGCTTGCTCTTATCCTTATTGATAGTCCTTTCTAAAAGATTATGGTAATGTTATATCATTAAGCAAAAGAGAGATAGCATTCTTCCCAAGGGAGAAACATATGGCCTTTCAGCCTTTTGGCATTGCATAACCTTTTGCAGGAGAAGGAATTTCAGGGATAGTGCCCATGACTGCAACAGCTGTTTGAATAGTATGAGCTGTAGCTGCATGCCCGAAATTAAGGGAAGCCACTGGGCTTGGGAGAGAGCAAAATACTCTGGAACTATCCTTAGCAGTTGCCATCTCACACCTTTCACTTCTAATTACTCGCCTCATGTAAGCTGCTCTTTTCTTGAGTATCTGAATGAAATCCTTGGTCTGTGTATTATTTTATTTTCAGAACACAGTGAATATACAGATTTCGGAGGATTCTGTAGGTTTTAGAGCTGTAAGAGTGGCTTCTTTTTGAAGCTCAGGAGCACAGACAAAGCTAGCTTGTTTTTGGCAAGAGTCTTTGGGAACTCCTACTGGTTTAAAAGGAATTGTGGATCACAAGAGGCAAAGAGGAAAAAAATCCGGTCTTCCTTTCAGAGCTATACATATCTAATTCCTTTTGATCTTTTGCTTAGGGTTTGACTAAATGTTTGGATGCCCATTGGACTACCTAATCACACGCAGTTGGCAGGGACTTTGTGCTTCAGTCTGCCACCATAATCTTACCAAGGTACAAGGACATGGTGGCACTGTCATTCATGAGCAAGAAGGCATATAAGCCCAGTCTCTTAGTATTAACATTTACAGTTGTGGTTACAGGGGAAAAGTACCTTACATTCATCAATCCAGACTGATGTCAGCAGGGTATTTCACTCAGAAATGTACTTTGACCATGAGCTCAGACCCTGATAACCTAGATCTGAACATCTCTCAAATGTTAGTATGTTTAATCCTGCTGTGACTTTGACAGTGACTCTCTGTTTCATAATGAGTCAGATCCTCCCATATATAAAAGTCCCAGATCTAACTCTCTGTTTCGGTGTTATTTCTACATATTTAAATCTAGCTCTAAGAACAGAGACCCAGGCTGCACCTATGCAGCTGTATTAATGTCCCAAGGTTCCTAGGCACTGTAGTAGTCCCACAATAGTCCCTGGCACTCTTCTCACCCACGACAAGCTGCATTTTCTCAGCTGGTTTCCAGGCACAGCATGGGGTTTAGCACATACTAGGGACCATACTTGCTATGGCAGTTTGGATGACCCTGTTTTGGATGCTAAAAACTGAGTAGAAGAGAAGAGGCTGCACTGTGCCAGCTGATCTCAGGCCTTGGCATGTTTCCTTTGCTGGTTTAGATATAGCCTCAGGGTTTTCATCTTTGGCTGTGTGATTTGTTAGGAAATGTTTTCCTCTGGATAAGACAGTAAGATGAATCATTATCTGTTTGTTTGACTTGGAACTGTGTAGAAACTAGAGATTTCATGATACTTTTCAACAGAAAAACAGAAAGAACCTACACATCTTCAGTCGATGTTTTTGTCTTGATTGGTAGTATTTGAAATGAACTGCTTTAATTGTAGTGCTGTTACTGCTTGGTTATCTACATTTCAGGGTGATTTGCCATACCAGAAGGATGATGAGCCATTGACAATTAAATTCTGTGCCTATTGTTTCTTGTTTCCCTAGGATATTTAACTAAAAATTAATATAACCTTTTTTTCTGATTCATGTCATAAAAGATCTGGTTTTAATGCCCAATACTTGTTAAAGCAAGAGATGGAGATACTTGCTCTCTCAAAGATGCTGTTGAAACACTGCTGAAGATATCTCTGTACTACTGAGGGGTAACAGGGTCAATCAGAAAGTTGAACTATTTATGGTGATAAAGTGGGGTAGGCAAATTGAAGTTCACCTTTTGTATTCCACTGTTAATTTGGGTTATTCAAGGTAATACATGAGTATTTGGAGAGCCCGTGCTTAACTCGATCAGTCTATTCTTCAGTAATTGTAGACTTCCAGTGGCAAGCCAGGGTTCATCCATGTTGAGCCATGTATTAATAAAATCTTGGTAAGGAGCTGTGGATATCTGGGTTTTTTCATACCTAACAGGTCTTGAAAAGCAGTCTTATATTAAATGTCAAATGCCCATTTGTTTAAAAACTGTCAATAGGCACCCAGTGTCTGGGAGCTGACATATGCTATGCTCTCATCTCCTGTCACTGCATGCTTGGGTACCTAGAGATGATTGATTTACTGCTATGCTCACTGCTGTGGAAGGAGCTTTTAGACATATTTGTGATTTCAGTGCTGTATCCCTGTTGTATTTCTGTTGGCTTGTCTGAACACCTGAAAAGATGTTTCTGGGTGGTGGTGGTGGTTTTCTTTAACGTGTACTTAAGTTACGGTAAGGTAAAAATCCAGCCTGAACTGAATCCTTTGCTTGTTCTGGAGATAAAAGCATGTAAGGTTACTGCTGTACTTCAGTGAATTCCTCGCATCCTGTGTTTCCAGCTAAATTAGAGACCTGCAATTCCTTGGTTCTGAAAAAAGTGATATTTGTCCCGCACCCTTCTTTCTACAGAACTACTGTCCTTCAGTAATAGAGAAAAACTAAAAAAAGGTTTCTAAAACACCCATGTGATTATTTTACCTTATCTCCCACTTCACTGTGAGCTAAGCTAGGCAAGCTCCTCTCAAATTGGCAGGACAGAACCCCTTGTCGAATTGGCTTTGCTGCTGGGGCCATGATGAACTGAATGAAAGAGGCTCCTCCTTTTTACACAAACCTCTCCTAAGATCCACATGCAGCCTATATGGCTGGTGATGACTTGGTATCTTCCTTCGATGTGACTTCATCTGAGTTGTCTCCTACTGCTGAAGCTTTCAAGTTGTTATGGAGGGAGGTTAGACATTCAAGAAGGTTTCTAAGGTGAGACATGAAGTACTGGTTTGTGAGCACAAGGTACATATATAAGGTTTCAGAAAGGCCTCCCAAAGCATTTGGTCATCCATACGTTGTCAGAGCGAGTGGCTCTGGATGCCCCTAACCTTATTTTGTGTAGTCAGATACTGAGGGTTTCCCTTAAATAATGCCACTGGGTGAAAATAGAAGGCAATTGGTTCACCTTTTCATGTTTCTCCTTTTGTTTGCTTTTCCTCCTTCAATGACATAAATTGATGGTCTCTGGCAGAAAGGTAATAGAATCAGGTAGTAGTAGTATCATCTGATGCTCTCAAATCCTTTGATTGTCTGGCAGTAGCTTAAAGTGCAGCTCTAGACTGCAAAATTGTTCTAAAAATGTCACTGCAGTATTCTGTGCCTATCATCTCTAAATTATTTCCATATCAAATGTCTTCTGTAAGCAATGAAAAAGACATTTAATTTTGTTCCTGCTTGTCAGCTCCCGTGGATATAACCTGGACTTGAAGTTCACACTGGATTCTTTTCTTCACCCATGTAATTGCCAGTAATGGAGCACTTAATAGGCCAAGCCTTCAGCTGTGCCATAGTAAGTCCACTGTCTTTGAACTTAACCTCACTGCCACCTGTAAAGTGTGTGCTGAAGTTGTGCTCAGGTGACTAGACCCTATTAAACAGGTCTGATGCATGCCAACAAGAAATACAAATTGGTACCCAGTGTCTTGGGCCATTTTGGGTATGTGAAAAGAATGCAGAGTTCAAGTTTATGGGGGAAAATATCATTTTTTTGTGCAGTAAATTCAGATGGAAATTGTATTCCACAGAAGAATACTTCCCATATGATATGGTCTTAAACAATTTGTTTTCCTTTTTCTTGTCACTTTTGAATAGTGTGAAGTACTTGGTCTCATTTTTTTCCCCAGTTCTTTTGTAGTCTTGTAGTGCCTTCTACTCTTGTCCTAGAATATGTATGCATCGTTTGATAGATACACCTTCCCATCTCTTTGTAGGTTGAACATTTGCAGTTCAAACTGTTCTGCACTTTATTTCCTTACTTGAAATACTAAAATGTTTTGTATGTGCATACATACAACACCACATATATTACAGATGTTTTAAAGCATGCATGCTGCAATATCTTTTTCTCATGGCTGATTCCACAAACCAAATCTCTGACACTAGGAAATGGTAAAATTGGTAGCACATATCAGCTTTGACTGCTAAAGACAACAATATGATATCAAGTGGATGTAATTAAAAATAAACTTGCTTTCTTGCTGGATATTTTGACCAGTTTGAAAAAAAAAAACCCAAAAAAAAAAAAGTGTTTTTCTTTTTTCTTTTGTTTTTTTTCCTTCTGGCAAATAGGAGTCTGGCAGACCTTGTCTGACTTCCTCCATTCAGGATGACCAGGTAGACTAATATGGGCTGACCAGCTCATTGCCAAATTGCCTGTACCTAAGGATGCAAGGAATAAACAGTAAATTATATCCTGAAGTCTGGCTTCTAGAGATGGCCACCACTGTTACCTACAGGGGAAATAAATAAAATGTTCAACAATAAATTGAGCCATTACAGAAAATCATGCTTGGTTTCAATTCAAGAAGTTTAGTTTCATCTGCTTGAAACCAGCTGCAGACCCTCCATGGTGGCTTCCAGACTGGCTAACCTCCCAAGCATTTCTTTGAAGGTGGGTGCAGGCTCACTCTCAGTACATGAGATGAATTCCAAGGTATACTTCGCAGCATTTACTTTGAAGAGGGCCTCTGAGGAAGTGGCTGTCAGATAACATTGCCCAATGTAAGGGGACAGAGATTAGTTGGCTTGTATTAAGGTCATTGTTTATCTGTGGGGCCCAGCTTCATACAGGGGCAACTTTATCATAAGGACTATGCTGTGTATTGGCTGGATAACTCGATGCAAAGAAAGCCCCTGAAGCACAGAGCTCCTCAAAATGAATGCAGAGGAATGGGTTAGGCTTGATTCTGCAGTAAGTTTGGAGATGTGGGCTGTGGGACAAAAGGGGTGTTAAGTCTGCCAGGGCTTCGGCCACTGCTATCTTCCTTACTCCCCCAAGCACAGACCCATCACATCTGTGCTGATGGCAATAACACAGATATCTGTAGGTTGCATTTCAACTGTACAGACTGAATTGACAATTTCATGATATAAATGGCTATTGAGGGGTAGTGGTGATGGAAATGGGTTCTGCCACTCGTATAAAATGTTTCTAATCCATGTTTTTCTGACAGGGACAAAATAAAAGGGAAAGGGAAACTGAAAGGGTCTATCATCAGTTGGCTACAGGAGGTAGTGCAGAGCATTACAACAATGTTTATGTTCTATGCTGGTCCTCTGGCAAGGAGTTGTGTAACTTACTGGTGGCTCCATCAGTCATGAGCAAAGCACTCATCCCAAATGCATGGCCATAAAATTTTTATAGCACATAGCAAAGTGTGGCATGCAATAAAGTTTTTATAACTGTGCATTTGGGATGACCACATTGCATCATCACCTATTTTCCCCATAAAGAGTTTGGCTTCCTGCTGCTCTAAGGCAGCTAACATTTACAGATGTTTCTTAGACTAGCTAGAAGATCCCAGCTTGTTGTTGTTGTTGTCAGCACTAATTTAATGTACTTCTTTTGTTTCATTAAGTTCCAGAGTCAGGCTGCCAGGAAAGTGGAATAGTGCAGTCAATATATGACTGGATTTGCTTTCTAGTTATATCAATCACACTGTCTTAGCCCGTTATTAAACATTTATGCTGTGGTAATGTTTGCATAGTACAGCTGATATACAAGCCCAGGCACAAGAGCAATGTGCCTGTTGTGGGGTCTGTTTCATCTGCTGTCACCCCTTGGGGAGTCTGGGAGTCTCTAGCTTTGAAAGACAAAACACTAATATATACTGAAAAGATTCCTCCTATCTGTTTGGTTTTTTTTTCTTATCTTCTTCTTGGCCCCTTTTTGGCACAGATGAGTTAGTGATTCTGGTCCTCTGACCTCAGGAATATTTGCCCTGGAGTGGAAAAAGAAATGGAGTTCTCCCTTTCTGGGTTGCATGAATGGATTTTGGTTTAAGCAGTTGTGACACTGCACCATCTGACCATGTTTCACCATCCATAAGGTACAAAACCTTGAAATATAATCGCTTTTAAAGTAGGTCTGCTATTCAAAATCAAAATTAGTAAACCTAGTTTGCTTTTAAAGTATATTAGTAAAAAATAAAGCAGTTTTGGAATAACTACCATGATTAAATGCAGAGAGGAAGGCCCTTCAAATTGAGAACAAAGCTGGTGAAAAGAGTTTTCAGATTCCAGACACATTACAGAAAATGGGGACAAAACAATGTGTGTATGAAAAATACTTGAATCGATGTTCTGGTTCATGTAATGAGCATGCCTCAGCTCTTACCCATAGTTTAATGAATTATATTAACTTAAATATTAGTGCTGACAGAGGAAACTGGGCTATAAATCAGTGCCAAAATGCATTAACTAAACAGGGTAAAATAATTTTAGATCAAGAGTTCTACTCTTCTCTTGGGTTTTGAATAATTATTCAAAACTGGGGATAAATAAGCAAGAAAAAAGTTTTAATTTCCTGTTATTAGGAAGCTAGGTCTGCAAACAGCTGGATATTCCTCATCTAGGGAACATGCATTTATAGCAGGTTTCAGCAGACTTTAGCAGTTTTGGTTAATCAGGAACTTGTTATGGTTGATGATCATCAGTATGCAGGAAAAGGAAAGCGATGTTTTCTGTTGTCACTCATTTATTCCTTGTCATCTGCTTCTGACAGCAGGTAGAATCTGACTTAGTTGCTGCCATAAGTTCTCAGCTACTGAACAAATAGGCAAGCTGGCGCTCTGCAATGTGAACTTACACATGCAAATGGTGTTGTAGTCCACTGGATGGAATGCAGAGCAATGTATTTGTGCCTGATACATTAAATGAGCAGCACTTCCTCATAAGAAATAGGTCCAGTCATTCAGCACATAGTATTTGGCTGTTATTGAATGAATTCTAGAAGCAAAAATTTGTGACTTAATTGATTTCAGGCTACAGGCTTTCAAATTTTCAGGGAATTAATAAAATGGAAGGGAAAGACCATCCTTTGCTGTATGTCTAGTGCTGTCTGGTGTTGAGGACTGTCTGTAACTGATGCTTGAGTTACAATGCGTAACCCCTTGTATACTTATGCTTTGAGGTTACTGTTCATATGTGTTTAGTAATGGTGAAAAATGTCTTCCAGGTGCAGCATAATGTAAGTGTGGAAGACAAAGCTCTGAGGGACAGAGCTGTGTTTTGCAGCTGACAGCTGCACATGTGATATTTCCTGCTGGAGTAGTTTAATGCAGTCCACAATCAATTAATTACATTTGTAGTTTGTGGTGCACACTGTAAAGATTGTTAGATGCAGTGAGGAAGTAGTTTTGCAAAGACTAAGATAGAAAAGTGTATATTTCATTCTGAAAGTATTTACTACATATATCATTAGCATGGTACATTATCAGAAGGAAAAAAAAAAAAGACCTCATGTGCTCTTCTGCATCTTCCTTCTTTTGACATTTATGTTAGCCCAAATAGTGAAAATAATTTGAGTGCATCTCTTCTCTGAAGGATGTCTGGATGAAAAGAGCATTTTAGAGTTCACTGCTTGTGTCAGTGAGTTTCAGATCAAATCTGATCCAATTTACACAGAAAATTTGAAGACTACTTTGTCTGATATAGGTTTATATTATATTTTTCTTTTTTTGCATGGACATGACATATCACTAAATTGAAGAACCTGAATTCTGAGCCTAGAAAAAATAATTCATGTGTGGAGTAACTCTTCTTCCTCACCCCCCTTACCTTTTCACCCATCCATCAACATCCTTTAATAAGGAATTCTGCAGGCAAAATGTCCTGATAGTTTTACTTTGACTTAGCTAACTGTGCGGGCTGTCTCCAAAGAGGGCACTCACTCTCCAACAGAGTACTAGTTCTAAAGTGTTGAAAGAAGTGCAAAGAAGCAAAAACAACACCCAATTTACAGATGATGCAAGCATCCAGCTGAGCAACCCAGTCTCTAAATGGTATGGATTTATGCCTCTGTTTCCAGCTTTGCAGCTTGATCTAACAATAGATATCACCTGAAATCAATCCAGTGGCAACCTATATATTATAATTATGGGTTTGAGATTCTCTCTAGGATTTCCCAATCCACTTGAAACAAATCCTAGTGTGTTACATTTCCAGAACAGGCTGGTTTGTGTGCCTGGAGTGCAGAGATTCAGCACCAAGAAGCACTGCACCATGTAGGGATCTGGCATTTCTCTAGTTGAGGCTGAGCAATGCAGAGAGGAGGTTGTGCCAGAGGCTGGCTCAAGCAGCTGATTTGGATATTGGCTGCTTTGTCAACAATTGTATTGGCCAAACTGTCTTCAGCGGAGATCTGGCCTTAAACAGCTATTGTGGAACCTTTTTTTTTTTCAATTAGCTCTCCAAAGGGATTCTTCATACCACACTGAGAGCCCATTTGTGTGGTGTTCAGAGAAGTCTAAACTGTCACTTCCCCAACACTCCGTGTAGGAAAAGGCCAGAAACAGCCTAGAGAAATTGTTGTGCCTATAATTCAAATCTAGATGTACTTCACTCTAACTTGTAGCCTTGACAGTCTTCCAGCCTAATCAGACAAAAGATGGAATAAAGAAAATCTGCTGTTCAAGTGTTTAGACAGTTCTTATGGAATTAAAAGGCTCCATATGAAGTACAGCTTGAATCAACATGATGAATATCCAATCTTGCAAACCCATCTGAATTTGTTTGGCACTAACCCGGGGTCAGTGTCTGGCCTTGTTGTAGGCTATAGTGTCGAAGTTGTCTTAGTTTATGCCAATTGATAAATTTGATAATTTTTGCTTTGTTTTCTCTATCCATGATCCTTCCTGTGTCAAGGTTTTTACTTAAGTTCTGTAAGGTGTTTTATAAGGTATAAAGTAGCCTTGGTACACAGGTATAGTAAGGGAAATACCAATACTTTACATCCTCTCAGATCTATGATGAACAGAAAGGAAGAAATGCCCACTGGCAACCGGCTATGATTTCCCCTTTGCTGTGCTCTGCAATGCTGTATTCTTGCCACTTTGTAGCATTCTCTGACACTTTAAATTGCCCTTATGAATGTGGTTTAGGAACAAGTCTTTATCAAGCAGCAGACAGCTTTCTTCTTTCATCTGTCTGCAGGAGTCTTCCTTCTAGGTGAGAGGTTCTTTATTACATGGGAGACTCTTTGTGCTTTTTTGTAGCTGGGCTTTGGTGAGAAGCAGGCAGTTTCTTGATCTTGGTGTCTGATGTGAACCTGCCTTAATCTGGGAAGCCCTGGGTGCAAAAGCAGTATGTAAGCAAAAACTCTGTGTTTACTGGTTGCCAGGGTTCCATAAAAGCTGCTTTTATGGGGTTAATGGCCTCATAAATTAGAAGGGTCAGTTCAGTTTCTTGAGAGCTACTGAAGTGAGAGGCCTCCAGGCACATGCTTTATTTACACCTGTTAAGCTGTGGAGTTGTTTTCAGGTATTTTTGCAAGAACCAGGAGATAAAAGTTCCTTCTCAGTTTTCTCTCCACTCTCCAAATGAAAGCTGTGTTTCTATTAATAGTTACATTTCCTTGGCCCAACCCTGTTGATACCAAGTTCTCAATCTGAATCTTTCCTGAAGGTTTTTATTAACATCCTGGCATTATCTTGGATATTGTTTTTTACTTTTACTACTACTTTTACTTTTTAACTTCTACTATAATATTTTTACTTAATGTGCTGGCTTGAGGCTAATTTGAATATTTTGAAGAGAGAAATTAGATTATTGGCTGTGAAAAGAAAATAAAGTGATGCTAAACTACCCCTTTATTCTGCTGGGACATGCAAAAGCAAGGACATAAACATAGATAAGACAGTCTTTGCCTGGCTTTTGCCATATTAACGTTTCTGCCTGACCCTGCACATCTTCCAACTAATCATTCTACTTCTAACATCTCTTGCTGACCTTTCCAGATCGCCTTGCATGTAAGGGAGATTCTGAGATAAGGGAGAAGGTGGAAAGAAGATGGAAGGTAGTAGGGAGCCCCTCCTGGGCGGTCTGAGTGCTGCTAGGAGTTTTGTCTTTCTGTATTACTTGTATATAACTGTATATAGTTGTAAATATTTGTAATATTTCAGCTCTTCACTGTAATGCGAACCATGCTGAAATGAGCGTCAGATAACTTCTGTGACTGGCTCCAGTAGTGTTTTGTTTCTTTCTCTTCTCTGATATCCTGTTTGATATAGGGAGGGGAACAGGAACAGCACTTAATCTTCATGAAGATGCCTGTGGGGATGTATCAGGGTTAACCTGGTAGGCAGCTCAACACCAAATAGGTGCTGACTGACTTCCCTTCAGTGGGATGGAGAAGAGAATCACAAGGGTGAAAGTGGGAGAACTTGGGCATTGAGATAAAGACTTTTTAACAGGTGAAGCAAAAGCTATGAGGATGAGAGAAGGGAAACAAATTCATTCCCATCTGCAAGCACATGTTTAGCCATCTCCAGGAAAGCAGGGCTCTCTCACTCCTAACTGTTACTCAGGAAAGCAAATGTTACTACTCTGAACATTGCTCCTTCCTCCCCCTTCCCCTGGACTCACTAATGAGCACAAAATCATATGATATGGAATATCCCTTTGGTCACTTGAGGTCACCTGTCCTAGCTGTGCCTCCTTCCACCTTATTATGCACTCCCAGCATACTTGCTGGTGAAGTGGTGAGAAGCAGAAAAGGCTCTGTCAGCTAAAACATCTGTCATCAGTGCTATTCTTATCAAGAATCCAAAACACACAGATACCAGCTATTATGAAGTAAACTAAATCTAGCTCAGCCAGAACTGGTACAGTTCTCTGTTACTTGTCTCATAATTCAGAATGTTCAATTTGTTTACTTGTCTTCTACTCAGTGTCATGCTGGTGTTTTCTTCAAATGATTTATTATAAGCTGGAGATGCCAATCTGGTTGGGAGTCAGCTCTGAGCACATCTAAAACTTGGATTGTTTTCCCTACTTGCATCATTCCAGATTTATCTCTATGGAATCGAATTGTCAGTATACACTAAAAGTTGTATTAAAGCAACACAAACAATTCTTAACCATTAAACCTTTAGGTATGTGCACTTCTCCATACCAGAATCTTCCATTCATGGTGGAAGGAGACTTAAACTTGGGACTGCTTAAATAAATTATTCTGCATTGCCTAATAATAGTAGTGGCCTCTATAAGGGGTTAAAGAAAGACAAACTGAAAAAGAGTGCAAAAACCGTTACAGGAGGGTTATGATGCTAGGAATATGGACTTAGCATAGGAGTATGGTGTACATGGACACATAGTTTTCTGGAGGTCTGGAAGGGTTCTACCTTATTAGAAGAAAACATTTCATTGCTTTTCTGTCACCTGGTTCATTTGAGATTTGTTGGTTTGTTTTGTTGTGTGGGGTGTTTTTTCTTTTTATCCTTTTAAATTTCGTCTGCTTGTACTCCTTCATTCTGTGACTCTGTAGATGTGAGGGTGGCTCACTGCCCAGGGATGGGGGGGGTGTTGCCTTGAGGTGTTGAGGTTCTGTGACTAGCACACCTGCATGCACCAAGGCTTGTTTCCAGGCTCTGCTAATTAAGGCAAATGAAAGCTCTGCAGGCAGGCATACCCTTGCAGGACAATAGCTCCTATAAACATGAAAGGGTTAAAAACTGTCTTTGTGGCTCAGCTTTCCCGAATGCCAGAGCAAACATCTGACCATGGAGTGGCATTTGGCCTTGGAAATTGCTCTGTAAAGTGGAGCTTGTATTACTGACAGGGTAGCAGTTTTACAGTACAGTTGTACAGACATGCGATTTGTTGGCATGTTCTCCAAAGATGCTGCAGGTATTGTGCTCAGACTTACTTAAGAATCTGTCTCTCATTGATGCAAAACACAGCAAACAGTTATGGTATCTCAGCCAGCAACCTCTCATGCTCTGGCATTTCCATTTCAGTCCCCAATTCTGTGATTTGGCGATGCATGGAGATGAAATGAAGTTTGCAGTGCTGTGGTGCAACTTCAAAAACAAGATGCAGCAGACTGGTGGATGTGAGCAAAGGGGGAATATGGTGTTGGAGCACATGTCTGACTTGTGTGTGGTGCTGTTGATGTGCCTGTCTTCAGGTGGCTATTTTGATAACAATGATAAATAGTTTGGTCTAAAAATGTTAGTTTGCTTTAAACTGACAGAAGATAAATAATCACAGCTGTTCAAGAGAGTCTCTAATATTTTCATGCCTATTCACTACTGCACAAGAGGAATCATTCAAGTATGTGATAAAGAGAATCAAAACTGGCCACCTGTGGGTGCCATCTGCTGGTGAATGCTCTGATCCAGAGCCAGCGAAGTGTTTCAATGTGTGCTTGTTTCTATAGCTTGAACGTCCCTCCTAAGTGTGTGGATATTACTAACTCCTACTTGGCAGGGTGGATGAATTGGCAGAATGAATTCTAATGTGAGTTTTAGTGTTAGGTTAATGGTTGGACTACTCAATGATATTCAGAAATGATTCTATGATACTGCCAGCAGGGACTCCTGGTTTTGGTTATAGATAGCAGAGCTTAAGACTCTCCTTCTTTGTCGTATGGAGACCTGGAAGTCTGAATAAATATCTTAATGTCTACAGCCAACCCTCTCTCATCCGTGCTAGCTTCGTCAGGAATGAAGCAGATGGGAGATGCTGCTGCCTCTTGGTTTTGTTAACATCTGGTGCAGGATAGGCATTCATGACTGCTGGCAGAGGAGGAAACATTATCTACAGCTGTGCAGTATAACTATGTCTGAAGTTACCACACCTTCCCTTCTGCTGGAAAGCTTTCAGGGCAGTAACCTCCAGGAGAGGGACAGTAGCTCAGAGACCAGGGAAGAGGAAAGGGCAGTTGGTACAGCAAGCTGGGAAGGGATCCTCTATCCAAACTGATCTCCAGGATGCTTCTCCCTTCCATCATCTGTTACTTGCAAACTCAAAGGCTGCTGTGAAATGCTACCACAGAGGTTCTAATGGAGGTTTTCCAGCAAGGTGTGAGATTTCTTAACTCATATAAACCAAGCAGAAAATGTGATAAGATTAAGGCTAAGGAAAAGACTCAGCATTTCTTCTCTTTCTCTACCAATAAAATTAAGTTTTATCTTAATTTTATCCTTACATGCATGAGTTTAGTATTCAGGAGATCAGTTCTCCTGAGCTGTATTATCTTGATACTGTTCAAAATGCCATAAACCAAAAAGTACTAGCTATCATTCCCCCCAAGAATGCACAGTGGGGAATAAGCAAATAAAGTTGGAACAGATAAAGATCCAAGTATTGATCTCTGTTTATGTTGCCTAATAGCGTGTAACTCCAAAGGAATATTGTACTCACTGACGGAAGAGAAATCGAAATAATCTGACTATCACTTTACATGTCTATGTATTGGGAGGGTCAGGTAGGCTAAAGAGTGCTAGAGATTAACCCAAAGTAACAACAGATTTTCATGAGGTGTATAGATTTAAAGCAGCCTTCAGGAACGTGCTCGAAGAAGCAATTCAGTCTCTGTAGCAGTGACTTCAAATGGACTAGTACAGCTGTGCTGCTATGAACACATGGCCGTGCATCTACCTCAAATTCATGCTACCTCACAGCTGCCAGATATAGGTGTCCCCCCAAATGAAGGTACTGAAATTAACAGCAGGAATTTGTGCTTATTTTTAGTATGGAAGTAGTACTAGAGACCACATGTGAAAAGCAGTATTTTCCTAATATCACCATCTCACTGTATTTTCAAAAGTTTATTTGAAATTATTTGGGAAGACCACTTCATTATGCAATTAATTCATGGTAGTTGCTGGAGTGGCAGCCATATCTGAGAAAAAGGAATAGAAATGGCATTTTCTGACTCAGCAGTGATGGTTATCACTCTTGTGGATAAAAGGGTTTTATTACAGCTTTAAGTCTGCTCAAATCACAGAACCTGTAGTTAGAGGAAGGCAAAATGGATTCCATCTGGCTCATACATTATCAACAACTGTTAATGGAGCTTAAGTTACAAGGATGAATTGCCAAGCTAGAAATGAAGACCTTGAGGACAAATGTAGTTTCATACCTGTAATTTTCAGCGCAGATTGGCTCACAGAAATCTTTGCCATGTGAAATAAATGGGAACCTTGCCTGACTTTCAGATAAACTTGCAGTTGAAGTTTTGAGAACCAGCCGGGGGTGGGGAGGAGGGCAAGTGTGTGTAAACTGAAAAAAAATCTTAGCTGAAAGCCCCCTTTGAGTATGCAGTGACATGAGGCAGTTATTTCTCACTGTGCACAAACACCACCCTCATGGTTTACATTATTCATGCAAACAAGATGCTGTAAATGCTGTCTCCTCCAGAGCCTCTTAGAGAAGAGGTTTCAGCTGTGCCTTGGAAACCCTGCAGGGTCTCCTCTTGGATTTAATTTGTAAGAAAATTCTAAGAGGCTGCCTTAGCATTTTAAGTGAAGACATGTTCCTGCAGCCACTTGTACGAGCCCCATTGAAGGCACAGGAAAACCTTTGAAGGCGCAGTGTGCTGCCTACATGCACTGGAGTAGTATTTTGGGACCTAAACATATGTTTAACCTTACAGCCACGAGGCTGTCTGCAGAACTGTAATGAATGCCTTCTCATCTCAAGAGGCTAATGAGAAAGTCACATTTTATACCCTGAAATAGAAAACAAATCCAGTGTGGTGAAGGTATGGGTGGCTGGTGTGTTAGGAACTGCTTATACTGAATTTATATATATTCATTACCTGTAATTCACTTAAAGCACCAAAATGAAATCCCTATTCTGACAGCTGCACTTTCTGAGTTGATTGTGTGATGGGAGGACAGGTTGGGAAGGAGGTGGAGCAGTCAAAGGTTAAAGATGTTTAAGTTGGAAGGTAGGAATAAATTCAGATACCACATCTTGGGCTACATGCTTTATTAGGAAAATTCTTCTTTCCTGTCTTGTCACTTTTCTTTTAAAGTGTGTTTTTTTTTTTTGCTTTGCAAATATTAAGGTTGTAGTACCTCCCTCTTAGTATTTTTCTGAATGGGAGAAAGCATTGGGGCTTAAAAATGAAATGACTACTGAATCAGTAGTGTTACAGACTGACCAGGGCCCTGAGGAAATGCCTTATCAAAAACTTTATTGCAGGTAAAATCCCATTCTTCTAACAATCCCAGATTCACAGAATTGTTTTGGTTGGAAGTGACCCTTAAGATCACCTTGTCCAGCCATTAACCCAGCACTGGCAGGTTACCACTCAACCATGTTCCGCAGCACCACATCTCTGTGGCTTTGAAACCCCTCCAGCTTTAAACTAGGAATGTATTGAATGTTTCCTTGCTTCTTTTCCTATGGTACAGTCTGATGCTCCAGGAGCTCTTTTCTCACTTCTTGTGGTTGATTTGCACTGTGAGAAAGTGAAACCTTTTTAATCTAAACTGATATTGAAACATAGGCTATAGAGTAACCAACTTCTAAATTGTTTCATACACTACTGACTAGAAATTCTCATGGCTTCATGGCAATGCAGATCTCTTTTATTAAAAGGCACTCTTTCAGTTCTGATGTCAGATCCTTCAATATTGTGAGTTACATACTAAATGTGTGTGGTAATTCAAATGAAACTAATTTTATTTCAGTGTTTATACCCTACAGTCTGCTGAACTGCGGCAGGAGCAACAGAACCTTGATTAGTGTACCACTGTTTTTTTGACTGAAATAAATAATTTACTTTTTCTGCTTCAAAACAAAAATCTTTATCCTTGAAGACAAAGTGGAAAGGAATACTTTTAATGAAGCTGCTAGGCTTCCCCCCCTGCCTTCCAGTTTCCATTTAAAAAAAAAGGGGGGGGGGGAGTTTTTGTAAGTGTTACCTGTTGTGAAGTGGTGGCAGACTTTTGTCCCTTACACAGTGTAGTAAGATGTGTGTACCTAATCAGAGCCACTGAATGTTATGGGCATTAAATTTGTGTTAATGAGGTGTTCATGAATGCAAGGAAGAACAATAGCCTGTCACTACTTCATGAACTGATCTGACAATTTTGCTGTGCTTGGGGTTTGAAATTAAAAAAAATGTAGACATGCTGTCATTAGAAAGATTTATAACAGCAAAGGCTATGGTGACATAGGCTTGTTAGGATTAGAATTAGATGTAAGAGATCATCCAAAAGAGTACAATTGCAGGCAATCTATCTAATGAAATATGTGGAAGTGACACTTAGCAGAGACACATCAAAAACAAGAAATGGTGTTCTCCTGTGGTGCCATTTACATATGGTGCCTGCAGTCCTAGTGCTGCCTCACACATTCAAACACACTTTTTTTTTCCTTTCTGTGGTGTATTATAGTTCTCCCTCATGTTTTCTTCCCCTCATCTTTATCCTCTAAATAAAATTACTGTGTATGTTAAGTGTGTGGGAATTAGTTTATGCTGTCACTTAACATTTGAAGACATTTCCGTCTCATGCTTGCCTGGAGTCCTCAATCAAATAAGAGAGCTCTTACTCACCCTGAAAAAATATTTTGTTATTCTTATTTTTTTGTTCATAAGGGATGCTTTATGACCAGAAGTATGGATTCTTGCATGCTCAGTGACAATCCACTTTCCTGAGAGCTTTTCAGAAAGAAAATACACTTCGCACCCTAGATGTCGCCTAATTTGAGCATCTAATTGTCACTGAACATTGAAATAGTTCTTGTAGTCCAAGAGGACTAATTGCTTCCACAAGTAAACAACTGAAATTACTAACATTCTGTTAGGAAAAAAATCTCATGAGAGTTATCTGTCCTGCACTTCAGGGAATAGAGTTATCAGCCGGGAGGAAAAAATAATCATTCAGTGATGTGTTTGGGTAGTTTATTTTTCACCTTGGAAACACTAAATAATGGCCAATACTAGAAACAACAATCTTTTTGAACTCTCAATTTAGTCTGATGCATTTCTGGTGGTGGTTTTTTTTTTTACATAAATTCTACTTGTGGGCACAACTTTTCACTATGATGATGCTGTGTAAAAAGCTGGGTTTGTGTCCTCTTTTGCAAGGAATGCATTTTCTTAAGTGTGTATATCAGAAAGCTATAGATTTACAAATAGTGGTTTAAAATACGTTTTGTAATAAATAATTCTATAGATTTATGTTTTATTAAAGATTAAAATAGGAATTGAAATGCAAGGTTTCCCTATCAAAATCCAGAACCTGTGTAGTAGGTGATAAGAGAGTCACTACATTATGATCTAATTTGGTCTCACCTGTAGTGAGTGATTTTTCAAGGTCTTATTGCCTTTATCTTCTGTGACAATGAAGGAATAAGCAGAAGCTGAAGAAATTTGAGTGAAGTACTGCAGGCTGCATTAATAGGGATACCAGATAAATTTTGTGTTTTTAAAGTTTGAAAAATTAATTCACATTCCACTGAAAAGGGGGGGGTGAAAAAAAAAAACCCAAAACCTGCAGGACTGTTTACTCACCTGGCAATAACGCTATGGAGACAACATCTATATCCTTCAGTTGAAGTGCTGCATAAGACTGTGCATGAAATTGCATCCCTTGAGGGGATAGATTACCTATAATGAAGAAGCCTCTGGAGGCATCTACTAGGAGTTTTAGTCTCGGAGAGCTTAAAGTTATCTTAGAAAATGAGTGCAAATGTAATAAACTGTCATTCATCTCCTTTAAATTGCTCTATAATTCCTCCTATCCTTTCTTCAGATCTACTTTTTTCCAGAGTTACTTCAATATCTTTTGAGTCCTTGTGTATATGCCCATGCTTTTTCTAGAAGAGTAGCTTTGGGTTTTTTTTTAGTTTAAATTAAACCTCTTTCCAAGCTGCAGAAGTTGTCAGTAAAACCAGTTGGGTTTCTGTTAGAAAAACTACCTTAAAGTGTCATATTGCTGTAACTTTGGCCTGAATTCACCTTCTAGTTCTGGTTTATGAACAAAATAATAAAAATATACCTTTGGCACCTGGGGAATTTTTAATCACCGAGCATCATCTTTCAGAATTAATCATATCTGTAACTCTAGACCCCATGGGCAATGAGGCTAAGTCTTTTCTCATCTGCCATTAGCCATTTTAATGTTTGCAGATGAATCACACAGAATCACAGAATATCAGGGGCTGGAAGGAACCTGGAAAGAATGATGCTCTTTTTTTTTACCTTTAATTGTGTGGAGGTTGTCTTGAGGGTTTGGGGTTTTTTTGTAAGCAGTGGAGAAGGGGCCTGTCCAGAGGGACACTTATCCCACTTACTTTCTGTTGAAATGAATCACCCTTGGGAGTAGATCAGCTTTCCCCTTTCTCAATTATAAAGGGATCATTAGTGTTAACCATATGCCTATGTTTTAGATTACCAAGGTGAAATCTTGCACAGAGTCTGTGTACTTCCCAAGGCATTCAAAAAGTATACTGGCTAGGTCTTATTTACTCTAGGATTAACAGTACTCCAAGACTGTAATTTTAAACCAGAGTTGTGCATTGCCTAAAAGCAAAGTCACTACAGTTAAAATTTTTCTTTTAAGGTATATCCTACTGTCAGTAGGAATCATAGGCAACACAAACCATACAAATCCTATTATTTAATCTCAAAAGCTGCTTTGGACATCTTGCTTTTACCACTATGTATTAGCATCCTTTTGAAAAATTACTTTCTATTATATGCAAGTACCTCTTTTGACAGGGGTGACAGTGACCCTCAAATATCTTTCTTCTTTCTGTACTATTTTATGCTTTATAGTCTTACATATAATATCAAAGAATGCTACAAAGAAGTGACGAGAGTGAAGCTCTTTCCCATTTTCTGGCAACCCCTTCTTTTTGTTCTTTAGTCCATGTTTTTCTTGCTTGTATCATCTCTGTTACCATGCTCAGCTTACCCTAAATCTCTGTAGTCTTAAGAGGTTTCTCTGTGTAAAGGAGTCGTCAAAATGCTGGGTTCTGTTTGATTTGGAAGGCAATGTCTGAACCCACTGTTATTAAATGTGACTGGGACTGACAGAGCTTTAATCAGCTCCTTCTCTTGTCTCTTTTCAGAGTGATCAGTGAAAGAAAAGAAAAGTTAATTGAAGACTGTTGTCATAAAGCTCACAGGAAGTGGCAAGGCGAAATATAGGCTATGAGCAGTACACTAAATGAATTTTAATTCCTGTTCATATGAGTAGCAATGCCCAAAGTTCAGGTCAACAATGGTCCTTTAACATTATTTCCAAAGCATAAGTAAAAAATAAAAAAATTGAAGTGATGGCTTCTAAATATTCTGTCCTATGAAATACAACCCTTTTGATATAATAATTCAATAAGTAATATATCCACCTAAAAATGCTGTGCTTCATAATGGAGTTGTTCATTTGTCCAACTTATTTGCCTTATGAAACAAAGTTTTTCAGTTTGGTAATAAATAATTTCTGTAAGAAAGGTACCAATAGCTTCCAGCCTGACCACACTGACTGGTAGCATAAAGATGCATGTAAGTGACATAGGTTGTATATTTGCAGAGTGGTGAAGCATCACTCCATTTTTGAGGGTTATTAGAGGCTGATACCTCACATTTTTGGCCACTTGTGCAGGTCAGAGTTGTTTCCTGATAGATTGACTCATGGACTTCTACGCTTTTCTTCTAGGGGGTTATTGGTAAACTCTAGCTGTCAGGAGGAAGATAATAGCTCTCAGATTTCTGACTGCCTTTTCTGCACAAATTCCTTCCAGACATAGCTGCAGGTTGTTCTTTTTCTGTCCCAAGTATCCTAATTTATGTTCTTGCATTAATTGTTTGTTACAGTTCCTTCTTGGAGTCCCTGAGTTGTAGGCAATGCATGGTCTGAGGAGATGATCTTACTGCCTTGATGGCATTAGGTTATATGTACAGTGTATTAATGGGATAGCGATGTTTGTGTCTAATTTTCATTCCATGTTTGACTTCTTCCTCTTTGCCCACAAATGCTTCTCTGCCAGATTTATTGACACTCTTCTTTCAACACCTGTGGTAAGAAAAGACCATTAACAGTGTTGTGGTTGGGATGCTTGGCAGTCCTGAAGCTCAATAATGAGCTGAACTGCAAGAAAACTGTTTAAAACAGACATAAACACTTGTTACAGGAGTGGTAAAAAGCCGTTTTTTGCCTAGTGCTTCAGACAAATTAGTCTGAGCAAGAAGATCACTAGGTAGGTGAAATTACCAGCCCTGGAACCACATGGTGCTTGGTTGTTTCAGTTAGGTTCTGTTCTAGTAAAACTTCATTTTCTTTTGAGTTTGTTAGACCTGTGACACTAAGGAAATAGAGCAATGCACGCGGAGGGATAGAAGAGGTATTGGTGTCTTGAGGCATGGGATTCTGACTGACACCTGGGGTCACCTGTAAAATTATTCATAGACACAAATCCTCAGGAGAATATAAGCCATTCCAAAGCCAAGCCTCCCAATTCTTTTATATGCATCATAGCTCTCTGGTTTTTATGCTTAGTTTTTGTCATTTCACCAAACAATTAATTTTTTTCTTCTTCTAGAAAAGTTTTGATGCTGCTCATTGAATTGTTGTGTGTAGTTGAACCAAAAATAAGCATTGGTAACACCAATTTTAAAGGTCTTAGTCTCTGTCCTTGCTCTTTGTAAGCTATCTATCAGAAACACAGCATCAAATGAATTTTTTTTAACGATTAGCAAGTATAGTCTACTTCTGGAGTTGGTGTATTTTAATATCTTCCCCAGGCGTAGCTTGGATATTTAGTATCCTTTGAGTCACATTGTTTTAGCAGCAGTGTTTCATCTCACCCTAAATTGCAAAGCCTCCTCCACATAGATGTGAAAAGGCTGGAAGGCTGATGCTTAAAATAAGGAAACTAGAACAATCTTTTTGTCATGACTGCAGTATCTAACAGTGCAGAGTGAATGAGAGCAGCACTAGTAACAGCACCACTGCAGGTCTCCTCTGAGGACACTGCTTATGGCAGGTATCTGAGGGACTCTGTAGGTGAATAATGTAAGGTTATAGACGCATTTGTTGGCTGCTTCTCCTCTTCTTCTTGTTTTCATCATGCAGATAACCTTTCCCATAGCCTTCCTGAGAATAATGCAGGTAAACTTGTGACGTACCTGAGGCAGAAAGGAGCTCCAGTAAAACATGTGTCATACAGTGGTGGAATCAAGGTATTTCCTTTTTAGGCTGCAAAGTTGGGCAACTGAGCAGTAATAGGCGAAAAACACTTTACTGGTAATTATGGTGGTTGTTTCTGGCTTCAATTTTGGGGAGAGGGCTGAGAGATGTTTATGACTTGGCAATTAAAAGATTCCTGTCTGTACTGGTAATAGCTGCTAACACATGCAGCGGGAAGCTGCCCCTCTCTGGTTCCAGTACTTCAGCAACCCTGCTTATCTCTAGCTGGGCTATGTTGTGGAGGATCAGTGCCAGGTCTCAGAAAGGAGGTGTCTCTGATCTCCTCTGAGAAGTCTTTTGTCTTTGTTGTTTGAGGAAGATGATCAGAGGTTTGTCAGCTATGTTTGATAAACATTAATCTTAAAAGACTTCATAATACTAATGTCCATAGTTAATGCTGAAGACAAAGCCTGTGTATGTGCACTTTGAAATGAAATAGAGTAAAACAACTAAGTTACTTTGGCAGTTAATGAAAAACCAAGTTTGAAATATTCATTCAGTTTTTATGTAGGAACTCACAGTTGATCGTGGCTTTGTTCTGTGTTAGCTATCCTCCATACAGATGCATTAAGTAATGGCAGGATAGTGTCAGCTAGAAATTGGAGTGGTGAGGGACGTGCACATGACTAAAACTATCTCTGCCTAACAATCTTGGGTGTAAGCATTTCAGGATTCATGAGCACAGTGACTGTGTGGTCTGTACTCTTCAGATGGCCTTGGTGGGGTTGCTCAAGAGCTGTTCTTAAATCACCTGGGTGTCCATAGACAAGTCACTGATAGGAGTGAGTGCAGAATGAGAGCAAGAGGTGTGGATAATTCATTTGAAAATGTAGCAGTGAAGAGGAGTGGTGCTTTCCTTTATGGAACTTATTACCCCTGTAAGTGGGAGATACCTTCTCCAGCTTGGCAAGTGTTCAAAGATGTCTTCCAGGAGTGTTTCATGAGCAGAGGCTGTGGGATGCTTATGGGTCAGTTCCCTAGAAGTTGGGTTACACTTTGAGGATTCTCTCTCTTTTATTCGAGTATAAAATCAAGTTCAACATGGCTGATAGTTCTGTCCAGATTTTTGCAGCTGTGTTCACAAGTTCCATGATGCAAGACAGAGGAAGCACAGGGAGCGTGTCTAGCTCAGTGCCAAAGGTGCTAAAGGAGACAAGAGAATTAAGTGCAAATCCCTTCTCCCACTGTTGCTTCACATTTTACAAGTGACTCTAGTGCATGGTCTGACCTGGGGTATGGCGTACAGGTTCAGAGCACTGCCTCCATACCACTGCTACTCCTTTGTCACCTTTCAAGAAAGGGAAAAGTGAGGCAATGATCACTGGTGACAAGCACAGCTCACAGCGGGAAGCAGACACTGGGCAGAGGTGCCCTGAGATGCTAGGGGCATGTCCCTCTAACTTCAGGGCATGAACATCTTGGGGAGGATATGAGTGCAGCAAATGACCATGACAGCCAATGAGGTCCTGTGGTGAGATACATCTTGAGTGTCAGTCCTCCAAATGGTATCCGGTACTGTAAGAGCTTTTGAACCTCTTGGTAGTAGCAATTGTTTTTCAGTAAGGAAACTGACCATGTGTTCTTTTCTTCCCAGCTATGTATCTCATGTCTCTCTTTTTGGATTACCACAGCTTTTTTGGTGATACTTAGAAGGGAAAAAACATTAGAAAGACAAGATTGATGAGTGCTCTGTGCTCACATATTTGTGTGCCTACTGACATGATCCAATATTTAGCATTTTAATCCTTTGATTTACTGAGCATGACTTTCAAGAAGACAGTTACTACTACAATGTATGCAAGCAATAAGAACACAGTTTTGGCTGATCACATCTGTCAAGTTTATGTAATGAAATTCCCTGTTCTCCTAAAGACCTTATTATCTACATTAAGACTAAGCATGTACAACATTATTACTTAATATTTGTAATGCTTGTTGCCTAGGAGCCTCAGTCAAGTCTGGGATCCCCATTGTACTAAATGGTGTATATACATGGACAATTCAAAGAAAGATATGACCTGAGAGGAGATATAAAGGAGACAATGAAATAAAACTATTTTGAGATGATACACATTTGCACTATTTAACTGTTGCCATAAATTGGTAGATGGCCTCATTTTTGCCTAAAGCCATCATTCATTATCTGACTCTTACAGGCAAAACTGCAAAGATGAATTGTGAGCAGTGATTTGGATTAACAAAAAAGAAAGATATGTGTTTATCTTGAGTATGGAATTAATTGTTGAAGCAACTTCTGGGCAGAGAGCTCAGATTTCTGCAGTATCTGGGAGTGTAATCTGCTAGTAGAACTAGGAAGTAAGAGAAGCATGTCAAGACACAAGAGTCAGAGACACAGTGGAAATGCTGATTTGATTTACTGAAACACTGGGACTCAGTAGAAGACTTAAAGGATAAGTTTCAGCATGTTAGAATCAAAGAATGGTTTGGAAGCTCATCTAGTTCAAGCAGTGAGCAGGGACATCTTCAACTAGATCAGCTTGCTCAGAGCCCCATCCTATCTGACCTTGAATGTTTCTATGGATGGAGGCATCTACCACCTCAGTTGGGAAGATGAGTTAGAAGCAATTACTTGGAAAGACAGTGTTTTCCTTTGCAGAGAGATAGCACAATACTTAAGGAGGTGTGGAGGAGAGGGAAGAGCTCACATGTTGCTATGTTACTCCAGACATGCCTGGTAGGAATGAAGACCCAGCCATGCAGCCTGCAACAACAACAACAGAAGAGTCATAGGGAGCACGGTGTTGATTTTTAGCAGTGTCAGATAATGTGAGGAATGCTGAAGTTTCTGCTTTGCTTGTAACTGATGATGAGTCATCCAGAGAAAGGTGTGAGAACAGGCAGGTTGATGTGAAAAGGCAAGGAAAGGTGGTGGTCAGAAACACAGGCACTGCAGAGCTTGAGAGCTGGCATTGCATTGAAAGGAAAAAAAATACTGATAGCCCAGCTGCAGACAAAACCAGCAGATCATCAATGTCATTTGAGGCTAATTTGCTTTTTCCTTCTAATACTCCCACTAGTGTCTAGATAATTAAGGCTGGGAGGTAATCTTGTTACTTGATTTCAGAACTTTTGAACACTTTATTTACTTAGATTCTAGATGTGGCATTACTTGCAGACTCCTATTGACTGAGATCAGGGACTAAAATAACTGTATGACCACAAAAAGACAGTGGTTACTTTGTCAGTGTGACTTGATTTTCACTTCTAACAGACCCTGCAATTTCATGTCACCATTTTCTGCCACCAAAGGAGACTGACTAATTTTTTTCTTTTAGTCCATCTTTTCTGGCAACAAATACATCTTAAAGGGGCTGCCAAGGTTTGAATAATCATGGTTTTGATTAGTGATTTCTTATTTCTTTTCCATTTGTCTATTCATTTTATTTAACAAATTTGGCTTTGTGATTGATTTATTCATCTTAGAGGCAGGAGCATAAATGAGAGGCAAAAATCAAAATTAATCTCTTAGACCCCCCATGGCTTTCTGTTTCTTTCTGGAAATGTGGGGATGAGGTTGAGATACAAAGACGCTGAATCTCATAGAACCATAAAATATGAGGTTGGAAGGGACCTTAAGGATTATCTGGTCCAACTAAAGAAGTAAGGCTAAAGAAGTAAAACTTCGTCAGTCTGAGACAGAAAAAAGAATTTATGAAATGTACAATATTGCTGAAAAATGAACAGTGTTAATAAAAAATTTATTTGAACTTTCAAAGACCTTTGACTTAATTTCTCAAAATTGTCAAAAAGTTACTCATCTGAAGTGCTATCATGGATCACAAATTAAAGACTGATGAAGTCAAAACATTGTTTTTCAACATGATAGAATGTTAGCAGTTGTTTCTCAAGGATGTTTGNGTGGGGGGCAGGTAACTCCCGAACTGTCACATCGTGTTTGGCTCTGGGAGCCTCATTTTCATAAAGAAATAGCAATGTCAGAAGGTAAGGAGGTGATAACAGGTTGGTGATAAGCCTTTGGAGAGAAGACAGCATTTTCTTGTAGTTTAGACATCTAAAACCAGCAAGAGAGGTCTTAGTCTTTTTAGTTTAGAGAAGAAGCAAACTCTGGCAGAAATAGTGTGGCAGAAGCATACCCAGTAATTGATGTTACAAGAAAGATAAACTTGTAGCTCAAAACGAAAATCCAGGTGGGATTCAGTGCTCTAAGTCATCACTGAACAAAATGAACAAAACCTTTGTCTTCCCAGCTATGTCTGTGAATAGCAGCGTTGTGAAGCTTTTATTTCCTCCACAAAAAGGGGAGCTCTTTCCAAATGTAATATTGCTGAAACATATTTCAAGGCAAGGTGAACTTTCAGACCTTGTTTTCAGAAGACTCATTCTAATATGCATTTAGCTGTTGGCTTTGTCCACCTGATCACAATAAATTCTGGTGTATTTGCCCATACAGGGTGTTTCCTCTCTGAATCATTTGGTATCGGCCACAGCTGGAGGTGAGATCAATGCTTCTCAGACTCAGCTGTGATGCTTTTTGAGCTTAAAGGAGTAGCGGATCAGGGAACTTGTTGTGTTTTTACCAGTCAATAGACAGCAAGAAGTGAGATGTCTCTGGTTTGGCAGTGTCTCAGCTGCCCCAGGATACAGGACCACCTGTGGTGACTTGTTACAGGTGTGCAATTGCAAAATGGACACCAAGGACTAGTGCATGTGGACAGCAGGGCTGACCTCTCTTTACAGGAGAAATGAGATATGAAGAGTTGGGCAGAAAACTGAAGAGGAGGATTTGTGGTAAGGAGGGAAGTTCGGAAAGGGTGGATGAAATAAAATCCAGAGGAACAAGTTTTAGAGAAAGAGATGAAAGCCACAAAAGTACAGGAATGAGCAGCCCAAAGGAAAGCAGCACAGGAGGGCAGACAAGCAGAGTAACAGGCACTTTTGTGCTAAACAATGAACTTTCAGTGAATACCTCATTTCCTTACTCTTCTGCAGTTGCCTGAGACTCACTAGGTGAGCGTTTTGAACACACTTGTGTGTGAGGAGATGAAACATGGCTTAAACTGTTTAGTTAAACTTTAAAAATATTTAAAGCAGTCCACCAGTTGGGCCTTAATTGCTTCATCAATAACTTGTGGCCTGTGCTTGGTTCAGTTTCAACCAGAAGTTTAAGGTCTACATTTTAGATGGACTGTTCCTAAGGTTAGTTCATGAAGTGTTGTATTTCATCTGTTACTCAAGATGCCTCAAGTTCTAGCTGTTTTGAATCGCATTCTTGATGTCACAAGCCTGTTTTTGAAATGGCAAGAAATGTTTTGTCTGCCTACTTGTCTGGTGGGTCTCTCAGGTACTTGTTCATCTCCTGGGTGTGAATGAGTCAAATGAGTAGCTGAAATGCTCTATGCTGTCTTGGAGAAACTTGTCCCACGCTATTATTCATTTTGCAGCGACAGCAAATTGTGATGCTCAAACCCTGCAGGGGTTCTAACAGCAGCAGTATTTAATAGATATGGATGTCACAGAGGACAATTAGACTGTAATACTCATTGTGGGTTTTGTATTGACAGTTAAATTCCAAGTGCTTCCTTTCTAATCTGCAAGTATTCAAGATGCAGTGGTTGATGTGTTTTTGGTAGTGGGTGATAGCTATATCTGCACAGGAAGAGCTGTAGTTGAGGGAGGAAGAGGGACAGACTTTGTAAATAGCTAATATGTTGACAGGTGAATAATAGCAGCTCAGTGTCTTCTTGTTTCTTCAGCATGCTGAATCTTCCTGTGAAAGACTGTAGAACAAGAACCTGCTAGGATGTCATTGCAAATTGAAAGTTTACCTTTGCAGGATCACAGAAGACTCTAAAAATTGGCAATATTCTGGAAATCATTTCCCATTTGCATTAGACTCTGTATAATCCTTGATTTCTGGAGCAAGGGCTTCATCTCTTTGTTTTGACTTTTGACATAGGGAAAAAAATGAGGAAAGAAATTTCACTGATGGAAACCCCATAAGAATGTGGACAGATGCACTGACTTCTGCAGTTGGAATGGAATGATAGCCGATATCCCAAGTGTGGGGGAACAAGGAGAGATAGAAACTTGTTCCCTCATTAAGTGCAGCAAGTCCCTTGTGGTGCCTGCAACTCACAAGCAGTTAGCTCACTGCCATATCAGTGCTAGCTTGCTTTTAAACTAGCATGGATTGTGTGCTGTATAATCATACCTCTGGTTTTAGTGTAAACCCTGTGGTTTATCAAAACAACTTCTAAGTGAAGCTCTTGAATTTTTTTTTTCATTGACTCTCCTTCCAAATGACCAGCCTCTTTTCAAAGTATTATTTCCTGTGACTTAATGAACTGTATTCATTTAAGTTTTCTCAGAGCTATACATTGATACTTATCTTTTAATGTATTACAATATGCCTTTTCCCATTGTTTCCCTCAGAGTCATAAAGAATAGCTTTGTATTGATGTATATTATTATAAAGGATGTGAAAAACTTAGTCTTCTGTATTTCTGCAGCATCAGTAAAAAGAAACCCTTGAGAACGTTTTATCACCAGACTGATGAAGTGCAGCCTGCTGTAATCATGACCAGTTTACAAATGTTTTGTAAACAAAACCAGAGCTTTCTTCAAAAGGTGTCTTACTAATAAGTCAATTAGCTGCTTATACTGATCATTACAGTTTGCATGAAGCCCTTACTGATTTGTATAACTGCTCAGAATTGTGTGAAAGAATGCTGTCAGTGTACCTGTAGCAGTATTAAAGCTTGACACAAACTACTTCAAAGGGTAGAAGGAGAAGCTTAAATAGCAATAATAGGCTAAAACTGAGATAAGTAAACCAAGGATAAATATCTGGAAGTATTTCCCAGCAGTAGTTTCTCTGTGTTGAAGATAGCTCCAGTAGAAGTAACTTGCATAGCTTGAATTAGACTGGACAAGTAATGAGAAAAAAAACAGTATTATGAGAAGAATAGACAAGATAGTGATGGAGTCATCACCCCTGAAAGTATTTAAAAAAAAAAAAAGTGTAGATAAGGCAGTCTGGGGCATGGTTCAGTGGGCATGTTGGTGTTTGGTCAACAGTTGGACGTGATGATCTTTGAGGTCCTTCCCAATATTAATGATTCTATGATTCTCATCTTTATTCCAGTCAATCTTAAATATATATTGTTGCTTCAAATATCACATGTGTTTTCTGATATTCAATTACCTTTTCCATCTAGGCATTAATTTCTTCATTAGGTAACTTAATTAAAAGTTAAAGGTCATAAATATGATATATTGCATGATGGCAAACCCAAGTATTTAGGTGATAGAACTATTCTTAAGCTATCATACAGGAATAGTTAATCAAGCTTTGATTTGTTAAGGTAGATGGTAACCTGCACATTTCATTACAAATTGTTTGCTGTCATAGCACTTAGGGAGGTCCTTCCCATTCGAAATAATGAGTTACTATAGGAAGGAGTGAGGTAATTTTAGAGGACATTAGACACTGCAATAAGAAAGTTGGAATATTTTTATAGGTCACTGCAAGAATTATCCTTGCAAAAGGCTATGTGAGTCCTTTGAAGAAACTCTTTCTTTCCAAAAGGTTAAACCTCTATTGACAGCTGCTGTGATTCTATAAGGGTTTGGGTTTTTTTTCAAGATAAGGCCTACGTAATTTCAGATATTGCATGGTTTCCTCTGGATAAATTAACGTCAGAAAATGGAAAAGGCTCATTTTCTGAGCTTGAGTGGCAATTTTCTTATTATGCTGTCATATGGATAAAGTACTTGCCATTCTGAATTGAGCTGGCTCTTAGGAAGAAAAATGTAGGCCAAGATTAATGAAATCAACCAAAATAATGTTTGTTTTCTCGGATGTTCTATTGACATTCCTAAATGGCCTGTCAGATCTCTTTCCTAGGACCATTAGCTTGCTGGTTTAGTTTTTGAGCTCTCATTTGAAGGATCTGGCTTTCACAGCTGCCCATCTGCTAGCTATATCTTGCAGCACCTTTGGAAGGATCAGCATCTCATCACGAGGGCCCACTCTCTCAGTATCACTCCTTTGAGATGGCAAACAGACTCATTCAGACATTTTGGATAAGTCAGCAAACTGTACTGATAACTTCAGGCATTGTAATAGATCCAGATGCTCAGGCTGGGGCTCCAGCCAAGAGGAAGCTGAAGATGGGTGAGAGGTTAGTCTGTCTTGGAGGCTGGATGCGGAATGTAGATGTGACAAGAAATCTGGGGAGGGACTTTTTAGGATGTCAGGTAGCTATAGGACTATGGGGAATGGAACAAAGCTAGAAGTGGGTAGATTTAACTGGATGTTAGGAAGAAGTTCTTCCCCATGAGGGTAGTGAGAACCTGGAATAGGTTGCCAGTGGAGGCGGTGGAAGCCTTTGTTTAAGGCCAGGGCTGGATGAGGCTCTGAGCAACCTGATCTAGTGTTAGGTGTCCCTGCCCATGGCAGGGGGTTGGAACTGGATGATCCTTTTGGTCCCTTCCCACTTTGACTGATTCTATGATTCTGTGACCTCATGGTGCTGCCCAGAGGTGTGGAAGAATAGTAGCTGTATTCAGAAAGAACAATTACTTATTGCGTGACTTAAAGCATTAATTGCCCCTGACTTTACTGCTTTCAAATAATGGCTCTACAGGGATCTGAGAGAAGGGGGTGTATGTGTCTGCTTAGCTTCAGCAGTGAGGAACAGCTGAGATCAAATTAGCTTAGACTGTTTTCCTGGATTTCATTGTATTTCTTCACTGAGCCATTGAAAGGAACACAGAGGTTGCCAATGTAACCACATGGGTCTCTGTACTCTGAGCCTTGTTTGAGTGCATGAGAACTAAGCTTTAGAATGCAGTTTACATCAGGGGCAAAGGACAGGGTCATTGGTGTGCAGGACAGGAGGGAGCATGACTGCAGTGTCTAAGTGACCCATGCTGGTGCTGTTAGCAACATCAGAGTGGTCAAATAAAAATGTCACAGCACCAACTTGTTGCAGGTGGAAGTGTGTTAGAATGTTGATGCCAAATAAGCCAGCATGCAGTTGCATGTGTGCACCTGTGTGCCTGCAAGTGCTTGTGGTAGAGGCTATACACATACACGTGCATGAGGTTTTTTTCAGGCCTCTGTGTGCACATTGGAGGCAAAAGCATTCATCTGCATGGGCTTGCATGATGCACCCAGCTTAAGCCCATGAGGCATGGGGACAGAAAAGCCAGGTTTGGGTACAGATTCTTGCTCATATTATAAAATAGCTTTTCAAGGACAGGACATGCAAGTAGACCGTACACATAGACCAAAACACTCTTAAAATGAAGCTTTTGCTTTGATTGTTACTTAACACACTTGCAACATATATATATATTTTTTTTAAAGGTACCTTATATTGTCTTATAGTTCTCCTGTAAAGCTATGGCATAACATGATATGAACCTTCTAGAGTGGTGTACCAAAACAGACAATGATCCAATAGAGCAGGGTATCTTCAGATGTAAAAGCAAATGTCCTGATGTAAAAATATGGCTGCTAGAAACTAAGGCATGGCATAAAAATGTTAATTCAGCCACTTCTAGTTTTCCATTACAACCTATTATAGTACCACAGTTGGTGCTTAGCAGCACAGAATGAACCCTGACTTTCAACACATTTTCTCCTGTTTCTTTTGAGGGACACAGGACAGTCTGCATTGCTTCCTGTTTGACTGGCCTAAGGGCTTCAGCAAGAGTCTGATGAAGGTTAAGGGTAGGTTTATCATTAGAAAAACTCCTCCTTTTAAAAGAAAATTATTTTTGCCTAACAAAAGTATTTTCATTTTCTATGCAAATTTGTAAGTATCTGTGCTTTTATTTTTTGCACTTTTTTTTTTTTGATCCTCTGTGCTCTTTGATATCTGTTACAGTTCCTCCAGAGTTTGGCTAGCCTTCCAGCAGCAGATGCTTCTCCAGCACCTGCTTTATTATCACAACTGAAGACCTAATTCTGCAAACTAAGTCTGTAGCTTCAGTTACTTAACTACTCTGACAATTGTTGTGTGGGTTTCTTTGTTTGTTGAGGTTTTGTTTGTTTGCTCTTTTAGTAACTTAGAGATACAAAAAGGTGAACCTCTTTCAGGTGCTGCTAAAAAGGAATCTAGGAGAAGGAAGGGAGCAGATTGTTGCTTTCTTTGTGTTTTCAACTACTAGGATGCTTTTGTAGGTGCAGCCTAGGTATTTGCATTAAAAGGTTGCTGCTTTAGGAGGAGGAGAAAATTAATTCCCTATCTTAGCATTGCATTATTAAGTTTCTGTCAGGCAGAAACTTATGTGAAGCCATACCTGTATTTGGGATGTGATGCAGCTGTGTATGGGGAGTAAGTGCATTCATGGCAGATGTAGACATGGCCTGGTTGTGTGCCATTGGTTAACAGAAGGCATCAGAACAACAGGCATCCCAGACTTTCAGCTTGTTTGCAATGGTAATACTGTATGTACAGAAGGTTCCCAGCCCTCTGTAATGTAATGCAGAGCCTGGTTTCTTATATTTGGGTTTAGTAAGCAGAGGCTTGCAGCCTCACCTGTTGTGCCAGACCTCCCAGTGTGTCCAAAAGGCCCATGTGACTCGTCTCATTGCCGCTGTGTTGCCATCCCCTGCCTTTTTAAAATGCTTTTTGTAAAGCTTTTTTTGTTGTACCAGTCACTGGAACATGGACAACCTGGCTGTGATGCAAACATTAAAACAATCAAAACCAGGCTTGGGTAGTGAGACTCAAGATTTAGTTAATCACTAACTGCAACTTTTGTCAGTCTCAGTACTGTCTGACCCTATCAGATGTTTGCTCTAGTTGAGGAAGATAATGGCAGCCGTACTAGATCAGAGCAGAGATCCTTCTAGCTAGGTATCCTGACTCCAGCACAGGAACAAAGGGAAACCTGTTTCCATAGTGTTCTCCCCAGTTTCTTATGCTCTGTGATTTAGAAGTTTTTATCTCGCTGTATATCAGCCTTCAGTACACCTTCCATCACTTTTTCTAATTACTTTCAGCATGGTTTATGAATTAAAAAAGATAATTATCTTACTTATTCTGAATTGTTGAGTTAAGTTTCATTTCTGTCAGCAAAATTTAAAGTTTAGAGCACTGGAAAAAAAAGGAAGAACTCCCCACAATTTGTAAATTTTGTCTGAAACATAAGCTCATTTAACCAGACCAGATACACAAATGATTTAGCTAGGCTGCTCTGATTTTTTTTTTTTATTGTCCCTGCATACTGTCACCAGTAAAAAACCCTTTTGTTTTACACACTGCAATCTTTGACTGATGAAGAGTTATGGAAGAAAACCAAAATGCATTAATTGCTTTTCAAGTGTCCAGGTGTTAATATGGTGAATGTCACTGAATAACTTCAGCTGAGGATTTGCTGTTCAATTAAAGAAAACCTCAACAGTGTCTATTACTCAACACCACAGCATTTCTCAGGTCCCTTGTCTGGCTATGAGCCCCAGGCATGTCTGAACTTCATATTAAGATGAAGTGTTGGTCTAGCAAGTTCCCTTTCTATATTACTCTCTTTCCTTGTCTTCTTTCCTTTCTTGCTTCCTCTCACTTGTGGGTTTGTTGGGGTGGGGGAGCTGGGGAGGGGTTTATTTTGGTTAAGGGCTGTTTTATTTGTTTTGTTTGTTGGTTTTTTTTTTTTTTTCAGACAGACATTTAAGTGCATGCCCCTGGGTAGGAGGAGCTCTTGCTCTCTCTAGGTCATTGTCAGTCATAGTGACCAGGCAAAAGGAGCTGCTGGATGAACTGGACATCAAAAGAAGTGTCTGTATGCAACAAAATACAACTTCCTAAGAAGTCCAACAGGTTAATGCATTTTCCTCTGGCAATTACAAATTCATTTTACTCTCTTCTTTTCCCCTCCTCCCAACTTGTGTCATTTTCATCAAGTTTCTGTAAAATACTATTCTAAACTGTCATGCGTTGTGAGGCTAATTATTGGTTAAGTGTAGAATGTGAGAAAGAAGGGAAGCTGCTGCTACTGCCATGGGAAACCATTTCCACTTGATGCTAAATTCATCACACAAGGTCACTAAGCAGAGCATTATCATAAGCAAAGTAGGTCAAATATTACCTTTGAAATGGCAAAATGCTTGGAAGCTGAAGCACAACCATCTTATAACCTGATGTTTTCAAAGATGTAGTGGTTAAGGGGAAGGGCCAAGGTCTGTTTTGTACTGCTCTGGGCATAAATGTTGTTATTACTTATAATGCCTAATTTTGGAATGTTGGAGTGTCTTACTGAGTACGTCTATTAAAGCTGTATTGCTACCTCAGTCAGCCTCTAAATATCCTCAAATGTTTTAGCAATCACACTCATGCACTGCCTCTGCTTGCTAATGTGCTAATAGAAGACTTTGTGTCATTATGATGTTTTAATATTAGTCACTATGCAGCTCACAAATATTTAGAGAAAATCCTTAATGTCAAACCTTCCTCCCACAAAACAAAGATAATTTACTATTTCTCATTATATATTTGTTCTTCACTGCTTTAGCTCTCTTAAAGCCAGGAAAAGGATTTCTAAATTCTCATCATGCATTTGTAACAAATGTCTATTGACCTCAGTTCTGAGTAATTTCACAATGACAATAGGAATAATCATATTTATTTTGGCACACTCAGTATTTATCCTTCGTGCTGTGTAAACACACAGAGTTGGTATTAGGAAAATCCAGTTTGTCCTATGTATGCCTGAAAAATAGCAGGTTGTAACCAGTTGAAACACCATTAAGAGTGTTTACAGAAATGATTGACAGGGACTGAAATTCTCCCTCCTGTGTTTAAGCATGTAGGTCTGGTACAAAACACAGCCAGAAATGTCAGAACCTCCTTGGTTTTCTTGCCCGCTGCAGAGAGAGATCATGAAAAGCCATGAACCGTGGTCTGGCAGTAAACAAAAACCCTCCACACTCCCTAATGAGCAGATCACCTGACCAAAGATTCCTTTTCAGAGCACTAGGGTTTGGTGTGGGACTGCCCAGTGACCCTGAGCAGCAGCCACTTTGGGCTCCTCAAATCTTAATTAAGAGGGTTCAGGCCAGAAGCGAGAGGTTGAGGAGATGACCTTGCTAATGTAGCAGAAGCCAGGGGCTTTCAGCTTGTGCCATTTTACAGGGGAATGTGCGTGTATCAGTCCAGGTTTTTAACAAGTGAGCGAAGAGCCAAAAAAGCCCTGCCTTGAAACTGGGTGTCTGGTGCTCTCTCTGTAGATACAGGCAGCCTGTTTAGCTCTTTCGATGTTACCCTGTGTGCAACACTGGGATTAGTATCTGGTTGGTATCTTTACAAGGTGTGCTGATTAGCATGAGTGGAGAAAAGCCAAGTAATAGTAGCTTGATTTTTATTAAGTTGTCTTGCTTCCCTCTGTATCCCCCTGAGACTTGTTTCATATGCACCTACCTGGATACTTTTTCATGCACACAATTTACACAACAGAAATCTACAGTCTATTAAAGAAAATTTACAGCCCATTACAGAATGAAGAGAAACACCTTGGTGTAAATTTTCCACCCTGTTGTAGCAACATATTCGTGTGCACAAATACACATCAGAAAAAAAATCTTTGATCTTTGTATAGTGTTCTGAGAAACAACTGGAGCCAAATGCCTGATTTTACTAAAATATTTTGTTGCCTCTTGATAGAGTTTTTATTTTTCTGCGTGGAATAATCTATTCATAGATGAATTTTGCTAGATTAGTATTAGTCATTATTTTAGTCATTATTATTTACATTTATATTACATTTACATTTAAATTATTTATTTAAAATCATAGAATCATAGAATGGTAAGGTTGGAAGGGACCTCAAGGATCATCCAGTTCCAACCCCCTGCCATAGGCAGGGACACTTCCCACTAGTAGAGGTCCCCCAAGGACTCGTCCAACCTGGCCTTGAACCCCTCCAGGGAGGGAGCAGCCACAACCTCCCTGGGCAACCTGTGCCAGTGTCTCACCACCCTCACTGCAAACAACTTCCTCCTAACATCCAGTCTAAATCTTCCCTCTGCCAGTTCAAACCCGTTGCCCCTTGTCCTGTCATTACAAGACCTTGTCAATAGTCCCTCCCCAGCCTTCCTGTAAGCCCCCTTCACATATCGGAAGGCTACTATAAAATATACTGTTATTATTTGTAATATGTTATATATAACACTATTATTTAACAGCATGTGTCTGATTCCCACCTTGGTTGCTAGTCACTACCATCTGACATCTCTGTGGCATCCCTGCTACCCTTGTGAACAGCATATTGACTTTTTTCCCCACCCCCAGTATTATGCCTTCCCCATGGCTTTTAATGAAGAACTGTTCATGCTAAGCCTTCTGACACCCTCATCAACTCTTGATTTGCTGGTTTTGTTCCTAGCACACATCTAGTTCTGAACAACCTTGTTTTCCACTCCACTGTGACCAGTTCAAATCCTGCTGAAATGCTCCATGTGACAATAAGAATGGAGGTGCTCATCAAAGGCGCTAAAGCAATAAAGTTGCTTTAAAATGTTAGATAATATTGCACTTCAATTTTCTGTGGAATGCCAAATTGATTAAAATTTATTTGATAAGATTTTAGTTACTTTACCTACTTCTCTCTAAAGGTTTGAGAGATAATTTGTTGGAATAAATCTTTCCTTTAACTTCAGCATACTTTGGAAACTGGCCCTGAGTGAGGTACGGAGTTTGGCTTAGCCAGGGAAGTGATGGTGTTTTTGTTCTTTAGTGGAAAGAGAGGCAACTCCATAGTGGAATTTCCTATGTAGTATTAGAAACAGGTGGCTAAAGGAAAAAAAGGTTTCAGATTTGCTGTGCATTCATTCATCCTCTCATGAGGTTAATAAACAGGCGAGAAAGATTTAAGTCCTGGTTTCACTGAGTAGTTGTGGGCTTAAAACAACTTTTGAAGTAGAGACTATAAGCCAAATATTTTAGTACCTGGTATTTTCTGGAAGAATTATTTTGGGGCTTTTGCAATTGCACAACACTATGACTTTTTGCATGGAATTCCTCATCTTTCAATATCTGATTCTCTACAGACAAAAGCACATTATTAGTCATAAAGTCTTTCAAGCTGTTTTAAATCTATTTCTGTTCATAATAATCTTGAATGAGTTTCACTGTCTATTTTCTTGTTTGTATATGTTAGATTGTAAATTATAGATGAAAGGTGACATAAATGTTTATATCCCAGCCAAAAATTCTCTGCAGCTGTCCATAGTAACTGGGCAAATTTATCTTCTAAGAAAAGTCCAAAGTGAGTAAATGACTGAGGACAGATAAGAATCTACCTATTTATGTCTTTTATACATAAGAAGATATGTGTGACATGCTAGGCACAAATAGTTCTGGAAAGTACTGATTGGAGTTCTTTATCATTTGGTAGTGTAATAACACAATATGTAGAGGTGATATGGCTGTGATAAAAAGATGAAGAAACAAATTCTACAAGCTATTCTGATGAGAAAGGAGCTGTATATTTTCTCCTCCTTTCATCCCAGTATCTGCTCACATGAGGTTAAAATATTTAATCTGAGGCCGTGATTCCAAGTGAAGGTAAAATAAACCAAGATATTTAGGAGAGAGGGAAATGCAGAAGCGTCCAAGTATAGGGATTTGAAAGATCATACCTCATAGTTCCTTAGAATTTATATCCTGGGTGAAGCTAGAAAAGCCACTGTTGTCTGACATTGCATGAGGGAAAGAAATTTTCAGTGTAAGGTCTGCACCAACTTTTTAACTGGTTGGTTTTTTTTACATTTCTCTTGTAAGTAGACTTGAATGTCTTGAGTGGGTATATAAAGAAAGCCAAAAAGGTACCAATATGCATAATAGCTCAAATTGCAAAGAACAAATTTCAGATGTTTGTGGTATTCAGCATGAGATGCTGTGAAACAATGCTGAATCCATGTTATGTGTCTCATCACCTGTTTAATGTCTATCCTTCTGCAGGCAGCTGGTTTGTACTTTGAAACCTGAGATTCCTGAACAGAAATGACTGCTTTCTGGATAGGAATCTCCATTTGAAAACATCCTTTGAATTTCTCTGTTACTCTATGGAGAAGTGACTGGGAAACAACTGGTTTGTAAACTCTGTTCCATTCATTGATGCTAGTGCCTGGAGATTTTAACCTCTCCCTTTGTTTCACCCAGGCAGACCTAATATCTGACATGTCAGATAGCTTGGGCCTGTTAGTGCCATTCCAAAGTTTCTGTTATTTTTGTGAGAAGACTGCTGAGTGCTGTAAGAAAACCTTCTGTTGTTCTCAAGGAGCTTTTCCGTAATCATTGTCATTGTTGCTGATTCATGGTAGCAGAGAAAGCTGCAGACCATAGTGTGCTTGATGTTGAGGTCCCACCTTTTGGGCACGGTGATTTGCAATTAGTTTCTGAGCATGCCAAGTGATGTTTTTGTTCCTTCAGGGCTGTTTCTCGACAGCAAAAAGTTATTTAGCAAATTAGAGCAATACATTGATTTCTTTAATTTTTTTTTTTTTTCCCACAGTGAGGTGTTAGGCATAAAATAAATGTCTTTCATTTCACCTGTGTAGGATGGTCATTACAGCTCTAGATAAAAACAGTATTAATAAAAAGAGACAGTTATTGCCAGCCCAACTGCCAAAAGGGAGAAGGGGTCAATATGGTTGTTTCTATATCACCACACTTTCTCAGGGGTATTGGTAGAAAGAAAAAGTAATTCTAAATAAAACTCTGAACTGTTTTTCCCTTTTATTTTATACATTGTCATGCATTATCAACAAAAGGCCTCTGCATATCTGTGAACATCCAGTTGTATGGTCTTGTAACTGTGATTCTCTAGGGTGTTGTCTCCTATTTGGTGTATGTAAAACCTGACGGTGTCCTAGTTTTCTTGCTTGCCTTGGTTAGTCTTTACCAGTTACTCAAGTAATAAATATGTTTTTCCTCTTGCACTTATGCTGTTAAGGGTGTTAGAAAGCACTCTGTGGGGATTCTCATAGTGGCATCAGTATCAATATGATCTGAACACAAAAGTAATTTTTAACTTGTCACTGTCAACTTTCATGATGACAGAACCAAAGAAAAGTGAAGTAGCTGCTAAACTGCTGAGCTGATTACTTCTGTTGTGTAAAAGAAACGAAGGAGCACACCTGCAATACAAGCCAGTGGTGGCTTCCTCCTCTGTGATACTGTGATATCCAGCTTTTCCAGTTCTGTCAGGCATTCACCATTATGAATAGTTCTGTTAGACATGTGCTAGAGAATATGTAATGAAAACCAGAGGATTTCACTTTAGGTATTGGACTTGAGTATGTTTCATCTGAATAGTCATGATAGGTGGTTATCTGATGAATATTTGTCTGCTGCTTTGAAAACAGATGGGAGATATAGCTCTACTCCTTTGAGAAAAGTGTTTCCACTTCAGAAGCTTCATTTGGCACTTTGTATGGAAATAAAGGAGTCACTTTTTATGATATCAGAAAAATATACCACAGAACTAGCTTAGTGAGGCTGGAGGGTCTGAGCCAGAGGAAAATTATGAGGAAAACCTTGCAGGATAAAAGCCAGACAGATTTACTTGTTTCCATTTGTTAACATTAGCCAAAAGCTTTGCACAATGCATCATGAGGAATGGAAATATGTCCAGATGTCAGCACCTCCTCCTAGTCACCCATCCCCAGGACTCTTTTTATGAGAAAATCTTCCTTGGATTTTGGATTCACAGCAACAGCGTACATTTCCACATGAGCTGCCCTTTACCAGTAGGACAGCTGAAAGCCTTGGGTGCTTTACCAGTTAAAAACAGTTTTTGCAGCAATTTATAGCCCCAAATTTATTTCATTCCCTCTTATTTTGATGCAGATCTCTTAGAATCCTTGAAGATAGTAGAGACATTAACACAATACCTGTCTTGCTCTCTCAAAAAGCCTGATGTCAGAGCTCAAGCCATTTGCTGGATAATCAATAAGCCGTGCTTCTAAATGCTCTCATACAATAGCACATTACTACTTTGATATCCTTTTTTTTCCAGGGAATTTACCCTACAAGGATTATTCCCCTACTGAGTGACTGTGCTCAGTTTGACGTAGCAAATCATTTTTCCTCCGTTGTTTCCTGCATGTGTGCACAGAGATCCAGTTATGCTGTATAGAATTAAAACTCATAAAGCATTATATAAACCTTCTGAAAATATTCTTGTATATGATGGTTCTCCAGGGATGCTTACAAAGAATGGTGACTTCTGTGTTATACAGACCAGCTTATTGCATTGTGAAATGTCAGATCTCTTTCATACGTGTGATAAAATCCATGTTAAAGTTGTTAGGTTTTCTTCTTCTGTGTTCCTATGGGAAAACTGTTCTTGAACCTTAGTTCTTTAGGAATGAGAAACCTTCATTTAACTTCCAGTCTTAACCAATTCCTGGCTACCTCTCTTTTCTTAGCAGTTGACCTTTATCTTATGTGGTTTGGTTTTTTTTGCTCTTATCCCCTTATTATGAGATTTTTCTGGAAGACAGAAATGACCTCTTGTCCATCTTTCTTCTTCAGTACGTGAACACAATTTTTCAGAGACTGAATCAAAACCATGGAAAGCATTTTCCTTCAAAGTTTAATTTTAGCCTAGAATTAATTGCTTTTTCTTCTTGTTGTTTCAGTTAAAACGTTTTAAGCAAAACTTTCAGTTTTTTTAAACAAAAAGTTAAAAAATTGGTGGCTTTCAAAACCTCAGAATAACAAATTGTATTTCAGAAAAAAATCATTAGAGGAGTGGCATCATAGCCCATTTTCTACAGAAGTCAAATCTACAATTAGTTATTTTAGGACAAGTTATGAGATGCCAACCTATGTTTAAAAATCTACCATAACCAGAAGCTCCTTCTTAAGTGTGTGGTACCAGTGAGCCTGAGAATTAATTTACTGGTGTTTCACAAGGTATTTGTAGGTATTCCATCAGCTGAGAAATTCCATCTGCACTAGCCAGCTCCGTAGGTTGAGCAAATAATTAAAGCAAATGTAAGGCCTTGAAATTTTTTGAGTAAGCAGCTCTGGGTGTTTTTGTGGTACACATGTGCACTTCCAGGGTGAAAAGATGAAAGGAAGTAAAGAAGCTAAACCTACTGTAGCCTGCTCCAGGTTCTGAGTCAAAGCAAAAGTGTCATATGCTAGGGGAGATAACACTGAGCAAGCCTCTGTCAAAGTACTATACACTTGAGGGAACTTTATATATGCATATGAATAAATGGATGACTTAAGAACATTGCTTCAGAAAGGGGCTTTGTAGTGCTTCCTGATATTTAATAATATTCTGTTTTTCCTAACATCTGTGGGCTCTAATTTATTCTGACAGAGTCCTAATGTGAAGAGTTTCTCTTGTTTGTGAGCAAGACATAGAAGAGATTTTTTTGGACGGGTGTAAGGTGGACTTAAATGGTGTTACCTGTCATGACAGCTCTTGTGCCATCTATCTGCTTTGGGGTTACATAGAATCATAGACTGGTAAGGTTGGAAGGGACCTCAAGGAGTATCTAGTTCCAACTCCCTGTTATGTTATCAGAGGTGACACTAAAATAAAATGAGAATTTCTTTTGTGCGTAGAATATTACGGGGGTGGGGGGAAGGCAAAAAATAAATTCAGTATCTTGATGTGGAGAATCAGGACTTCTGGAGCTTCATGATTTTCTTTGAAATGCTTGTTACTGCAAACTCGTGTGTATAGGAACAAACTACTAACCTTGCTTGGGTCAAGTGCAATCTGCAGGAGTGATGTGACCACTCCTGAGTGCTTGCTGGTAATTAGTGCCATTGGAATGTGCTGTATTGTAGTGGTACTGAGGAAGCCTTACTGTGGTTATAAGATTCATGAGTCCAGTGCAGGCAAGACCTTGGCCTTCAGTGCAGTGCCAGGTACTTGCACTCCCTGAACTGAAGAAAACAGAACTGAGTACAAGAAAATAACATACCNTGGGTTGGACTTGATGATCTTTGAGGTCTCTTCCAACCTTGCTTATACTGTGATAGTGCGATATATGGCTAGATCCACTTCTCCATGCCAGGAGCCTGATTTTTATATTGTGTGATACTTGTGACAGCAGGAAGATCAAGCTTACAGAAGAGATATTTGTTAGGACTGGTGAGAAGCAGACACTTAGCACTGACTGAAAGGCAGTACAGATAAAGAGGCTGAATTTGAAAATCTTTGATAAAACCCCACTGAACAGTAGGAAGCATTTAACAGTCACTGTGCTTAACTGCCCTGTCATCATTTACATAGAAACTTATTCAAAAGAGGACAGAATTACAATGGGGGAACCTGGCAAAATCCTAGAAGCTACATTTCTTTTAGCTTCCAAGCAGAAATGCATCTGGAATGCATATTCCCACATTGTTCTCAATAAGGCTTTAATTTTGAATTCACATATTGTATTTAATTTGCATTTTTCGTACAGTCATTAATGCCTGGTGAACTTGAAAGGTCTAAAAAAGTATTCAAAGGCTTGGATACTTCCCAGAAATGTGTTCATGCTGTACTGGCCTGGAAATCTGGCATGAAATCTGGAGCTCAGATGCTGACCTGGGATTGCATTTCTTTCTTTGTGGAGTATTTTAATAGCAGAAAGCTTCTTCTCATGCTTGTTGTGGGTTTCAGGCTAGTACTTATACTATTAGTACCATTTTGATCACATTTCTAGCAGAGGCCAAATACCAAAGGATGTCTAAAACAGGTTGCTGGAGTGAACCAGAGATAATGTACATTGACAGGAAGGCTTTAGATTCAGGGCTTCAAACTACCTTAGGAATAATTTCCTCTCAATTTTTAAACCAGAAGAGGCAGGTCCTGGACACAATAAGGTTGACAGCAGGCTCCCATCCCCATGTAGGCTTTGCAGTGGCAGCCACAACACTTGCAAGGAATTCGGTGTGAGTGCTAAAATGCTCCAACTGAAAGGTGTTGGGTCATTGTCACATTAATGTTCAAGACCAATGATATTTATCCTCTTATGGTGGGATTCACTTCATCTGAACAGGCTTTCAATACTATGAGCAGTGCAACAACCTTGACCAGCAGCAGGAGACTGCTAGATAATGTCAATAGCTGCTTCTGCCAGAAGACGACAATCAGCTGCTGAAAGCAAATTTTACTGTGTGTCTCTTAGAGGTAGGGAGCAAAATTACTTTCAGAAACCAAAACAAACCTCAAAATATCATGAGAACTAGTCGTTTTATTCCCCTCTTTTAAGAAGCAATAAATGATTTCAGATGAGCCGAGCAGTGTGATAGCTGATGGGAGATGCAGTAAGAATTCCTTTCTTCCTCTTATCATAGCCCCTCATGTAGGGGCATTGAAGTGCAAAGAATCTATTGTTCTGCTGCTTCTCTTTCCTTTTATCTGTGCGGCTGGGTTCTCCATCAGACACCATCACGCTGCCAAAGCTACTCTTCAGAGGGGGAGTAGGTGATTTGTTAACTGCTTGTCTTGGAGTAAACTACTTGGTCGTGCAAGCTAGTCTGACAAAAAAGAACAAAAGCAAGCAAGCAATTGGTAATTATTCCCTCTACACCCTCTCTCCTCTCAATTTGGGAAGAAAAAAAAAGAAAAGGATACTTTTACAGCAGTCTTGTGTACCTATTTAACCACTTACACCAGCTGATGAAATAAAAGCTCGTGTCCCCTGGCCCCTTGCAAATTATTCTTGTTAATTATTTTTTAATTATCCTTCCAGCATTGCTCCCAGTGCCTCTCTCATAATTTCTACATCAGTGAGTGCAGACATGACAAATCTAAAAAGTTACCACAGAGAAGTATTGCTGTTGTTGCTGCTGTGCTGGCTCCAGAGGAGCATGAAGCAAAAAGGTGGAGCATGAACCCCTTCCTGGCTCAGCTCCCTGTGCTGCTCTTTGCTGCAGCTGAGAGTCCCTGTGGCACACGCATATCGATTAGTACCTACCGACACACGGGTGTGTCACTGCGCTCATTAATTAGCTCAGGTTTCACATTAGCGAGTTAATACCTGAGTGTTTTCAGGGTTGCTGACAGCTTATTCATCAGAACCACATCCAAACAGATGGGTACCTTGTATCTCCCTAATCCAGACAGGGAAAGAAAGATCCTTGGTGTGGAAGAAGAGATTGCAGATTGCTGTGCTCTTAGAAGGGTGCAGTGAAGGTGTCAAGGTTTTGCTGTGCTCTAGAAGTGCAAGTTTACAGAATCTGTGTTCAAAGAAGATAGTTCTGGTATGTTTTCTCTGTCCCCTGTATCTTCCTGTTTTGAAAAATAGTCACAGAACTTACTGGAAGAAGAAGGTGTAGCAGAAGTGAAACACTAAATGTGGATGTACAGTTGAGGGAAGGGGAAGGAAATGGAGAATAATAAGGGATTTTCCCCAGGGGCCGGAGATATTAAACACTAAGTGTTTTCAGCAATCATGGGACACAGTATTTGCATCAGAGTACTTATTTATTGCCTGAACTATGTGGTTTGGGTTGTTTGTTGAGCTTTTTTACCCTTAGCAAAATTACAAACAGATGTTACATTTTATTGGTGTTCCTCAGAATTAGTTGGCAGGTGTCTTAGGCAGAGAAGTTCAACCCCTCATCTGCCTATGGTGATCCATCACCACTGATTACCTGGAGGCTGATTTTACTCTGTATGAGCCACGTTATATGCAGTTCAGTGTTTTTGCTGCTGGTAAGCACTTCCACAATTGGCCTTATAATGACCACAAGGTGCTATCCTCCTTCTATTTGCATGGCAATTGCCCTAACTGGCAATTTTTACATTGGTGTTTCCTGTGTTGTCTTTTAGCAAACAGGTTTGCAGAGGGTGCTCTGCTTTTCTGAGTTTTCCTAGCTCCAGACTCTAGATTACACTTTGTGTGACAGTTGTCATAACCACCACAATTACTTTCCTTAGTACCATAGAAACAAATTGGCACAAACCAAAATACTCTTACAACTGATGTTTTGGTGTTGGATTTCCATGGAGGTGATAGGTTTATTTACCTTCAGTGCTTTTTGAGGCCATGAAAATATCACAGCACTTGCTTTTGGCCAGAGGGTTCAAGTCCCAGGAAGAACTGTTTGAAGTGAGTAGAACTGCTGCAGACCACCTCATTTCATGTTAAGGTAGTGTGATACAAGGTGGATTGGCTGCCAACATGATACTGATTTTTGCTATGCTTTTGGTCATCTCAGGTTAATAGCTCATGCAGACAGAAAATGGGATATATAGCCTAAAATGTATCCAAGTGCCTGTATCTAGGAGATCTACCTACAGCTGCCTGTTAAATGGATAAAATATTTCTTAAATAATGGCAACTAGGCAAAGTTTACAACTGTCTCGATTTTCTCTCTGCTGTGAAGGATAAAGAGTTCTCTTTGTACTTTCAAATTGTCCTTTCACAGATCATATTTGTCAAAACACTCAGTCATGGAGTCGTTTTTCTCAGGAAAATCCCAGAGGTCCCTCCTAGCTTTAAATACTACAATGAAGAGGAATTGGCATTGTTTAGACTTCCAGCTGGAAACCAGTTTAAAGAGTCAAAGTTGTGCAGAGTCATGGCTAGTTTCCAGAAAGGAAAAGAGGGCAGTGATTATGAAGAGCAGAGAGGAGACAATAAAAAGGTCAAGAGGTGAACACAGCACATGAGTTAGAGGAAAACCTGTTACCTAATTCTGAAATGCTGTAATAGAACAACTTCTTATGGATTGGAAGTAGTAAGGGGAGGTAGTAAGAGCACACAGAGCACTAAAGAAACAGGAAAGCAAAATGTTTGATAAGGTAGATCTAGAAAGAGTAATTAGAAATGACTTCAGATTATTGTGATCTTTGTTGCCATTATAACAATAAGTGATGAATGAAATGTATGCGAGGGATTTAGCTAACAAATGTTTCTTGCCCAGGTACTATGCTAGCAATTCAACCTACCTATGATTCAAAACCAGATCTGATCCACATTCATGATCAGAATATTTTATATCCCATTAATTAACTCACAGATCCAATATAATTACTGTTGATATCTTTTGATACTAAAGGATGTGTACCAGACTAAGATGCGTGGCTCAGTACAGACCTTTAACTCTCTAGAGGAGAAACAAGAGATATGGAAGCAACTGAGTAATTTCAGAATTCATTATTTATTGTGAATGTACACAGTCAGATTTTTTTTCTTGGGATAAACCATTGCTGTCAGTTTAATTACACTGAGAGTAAATGTGACCCCCTCTTCAGGCTTTCTGCAAATGAACAGTTTCTAATACAGTTGTAAGAGATCAATCATGAAAAGGTCTTGGCAGAAAAATCGGTAGGTAGGTAATAAAAAAGATAAAGGACACTGAAATGAATAGAGTGGCATGCAGTGGGATATTAGCTTTATGAAGACAACTTTGTTCAATAAGAAAAGTTAGGTAGTGGCGCGAGACAGGAACAAGTGGAGGACTCCTAGCACTGCCAAAAATGCTTGGTGTTATTTCTGAGTGCAAAACACTGTGATGGGAATGAGAAATGCTTTCAATGAGAGATGCTCTTTTAGCGTTAGAGTTGCTTAAACCAAATGAAATGGACATGTCGATTATGCAAAACATAAGGATTAGCCATCCATCAAAAGGGTGATGGTTAGACTCGCATTGAAAGTGCTGAGCTGTTGCCAGTTAGCAGCCACAGAAGAGGCCAGTTGGTAGCCTGCGCTCTCTGCTGCAGACCCAATTTGCTTTACACCTGCTCCTGCACTGCTCACAGGGCAGCACTGTGATCTGAATATACTGAGCGCAATGGAAATGCTAAATAAAGTCAAGATCAGCTTAACTGTATGAACTGCTAGGTTTGCTTTGAAAGCACTTACTCTGCAGGAGTGTGTATGTGCTCTTTGCTGGTTGTGGTTGCCCTTTGATGCCACATGCTCTACCATGTTCTAGCTGGGCTGTGTGGGTGGACGGGAGTAGATGCTTTTTTTCCTGGAGGAGAGCTGAGCAGTTTTCCTACAGCAATACTCAGTTTGTTTGCAGCTGTGCTCACCTGCCAAAAGCACAGGATGAACTGAGCGGAAGTCTTCAAAGAGCCTAAGTTTCATAGGAGATGAGTCTACTGAATTACCTATGTAGAGTCATCATTTCCTTGGGGTGACTTATACTTGTTACTGGAGAAGAGGCTCGACTTGGGCAAGTATTCAACTAGATGCAGACCAAAATCTTACTCATCGCTCTAAGGCATCTCACCATTAGCAAGGGATGAAAATGATTTACTGCATGACCTGATGTTTATGCTTAGCCCATGTGCAGAGCTAAACTACAGCACTTACTCTACCATCTGAGACCCCTCCCCAGCAGAGAAAGGGAATGAGGAAAAGGAGAGGAGACCTGTAGACTGAGCTGAGAACAGAACTAATACCAGTGCCAATTTAAAGTATAGAAAGCTATATTCAACCTAGCAGATGTGCAGTGGTCACAATTAACAGGAAGGCTGTCTTCAGGAGAAGCAGTAAGTCCCCTATCTTCAGTAAACTTCCCCCTTTATACAGACTGTGATGCTCATGATCTGGGACACCTTTGTAGTCAACTCCAACCAGCTGTCCTGGCTGACTCAGCTGGTGATGACCTGCAGCCCATGGCTGGCCTGCAATTGGCCCAGCAAAATGAGGACATCTGAATTTTTTAATCTCATAGCAAATTGCTTTTCAAGTCTGCTTAAATTCATCAGTCTCCACCTATAAGCAAGCAGAGATGGTTTCTTATGTCCTTGGCTGTTTCTGAAATGGCAGAGAAGTTACACGTTCTAGTGAGGTGAAAGTAGCTTTTTTTTCCTGGCAGGTGCTTCACTTGGGACTTTGGGGGGTGTTAGCTGTTTTAACACAAGCTACTCTTGACTGCCTAGCAGGTGTTAATGTCCATGCTAGTGTCATCCATCTGGGATCAGAGTCTGACCTTTCATCTCTCTTTACTGTAAAGCTGCAGTATTGTTTTGGTTTCTAGAGCTACTTTGTATCAGTTCTTTGTTCACTCCTACTGTTCCAATGTGTAAAATTTAATCTTGGGGCTGTCAATGGTATAGAAAAAAAAAAAACCCAAACAACTACAATAAAAGGGCAGGTTCCATGTGATCAGTGGGAAAGCATCTTGTTATTTTGGCTATGGATTTTGTCTGGCTACAAAACAGCTATTATCCTATTTCCTTTGTGTTGGAGGATTTTCCATGTGTATTTCCATTCCTGTTTTGAACACAAAGCTTCTGGTAATTCCTGTATGGGTACCTACACGTTTTGGAGATAATTTTTGGTGATGACAGATATATTTAAACATCTGTGGACTCTTAGAATCTCAGCTGCTGTGTATTTTGCTTCCATAGTCTGGCTTTTTTATAAGCAAAAGAAATAGAGATGGAAGTTCTCCAGACTATTTACTAGAAAAAGTTCAGAAACAAATGCAGTAAATCTTGAGTTTTCTGCCTTGCCAAGTAGGTTGATTACATATTTCAGCATAAAAACTGCCTTTGTACTGAAGGGTGAAGGAATTGCTTATAAAACAAACCCCAGAAGAGTTTACTGTAACAACAAAAAAGGTTACTGCAACAACAAAAGAGCTTACTGTAACAACATCCAGCAAAACACACCAGGCAAAGTTTGCTCCCTTTCTGGAGTTGAGTGAAGATGCTGACAACTCAGCTCTTGCACAGGGGTCACACTGAATTGAACTTATCTATTGCAAATCAGATACTGCTGATCAGATACTCTTTTTAATGACTATGCAGCACTACTCTGTATGTGTATCATGAGTGTGTAATTTGTATCTTTAAATGCTCTCTGATTGACATGATTCTTGGTGTTTATACTACATTATATTTTAAGATCAATAATGGCAGAGTGGAAGATGTTTCTCCTGGAGTAACATGGCTACATCCACTGCTCAGAACAAGTAACATCAAGAACCTGGAGACAACTTTGTCTCTTCAAATAAATGAGAAGTTTGAATCTGAAGTTGGGTAACATTTTGCCTTGAAGCCTTTTCATAGATTTTTTTTTCTTCCTGCTTAAAAGACAAGTCAGGGAAGATTTATTAGAACTTGTCTCAAGAGATCTCCTACTTCTGTAACTTGGCTCCTTAAAGAGATAGTCATAGGAATAATGGCTGTGTTCTGCACAGGAGGTTTGGAAAATGATTGCCAGTTCTTGAATTATGATCATGCATCAGATTTGAATATATTTTTAGATACTAACCCCTTTACTGCCACATTACTTTTTATGCCAGAGGTCACCTCTAACACTTTCAGTAAGCTAAAAATTTTTGTCTTAAGTAAAATCTTTCAGGGATTTTATGGTCAATTTCAAAATCCAGTTACTCACAGCAGTGCCTTTATGTAAAGCAGAGCTTTAGCAGAAGATGATACAAGGCACACAGAAAGAAGAGGTATGAGAATTTTATAGATGGGAGATTGAGGACTTTCTGAGATTAATAGAACCATGTTCCTGGTGTATGCAGACCAAGTTGCTTTGTCAGACAGAGCCTGGTAAAAGGCAGCAAGAAATAGTCGCTGTTTGCTATAGCAGAGAAATGCTACCTCATTCAACCTTTTTATCTGAGCAAAATGTTTGAACAGATGAACAGGCTTCATCTCATCCTTCCTTAATTTTCTGCAAGGAACACACAAGTGGTTACCTGCAAGAAGAGCTGCATCCCCATTCTCTGTGCTGTAGGAAGGGCATGAAGACTTCTACTGCGTTCCTATGTCTTGGGACCACTGGCTTTTTTTCAGCATGGTTTACAATATGTAAGAGTTTCTAGCAGAGGGGATAACTTTGTGTGAAAGTCAAAGTGAAAGAAATCCTGTGTTCTTTCTCTTCTTTGGGCTGCTTCTTCATTCAAATCTATTTGTCATGGATAGTTCATCTTGGATCTTTGTGTCTTTCTAGTTTTTACTGGCCCTTATCTGCATGAGTGCATCTTGAGACTAAAGAATTCAATCTCACTTTTTTCTGTGCATGAGGACAACAGTGGAAGTTTTCTGCCATGAATTAAAATGACATAACTGCTCAGTGACTTGGTGATATACCAGAAACTTGCCTCAAATTGAATTAATATTCTTTTCCCTTCTGCCTACTATTGTTAAGTTTTTATTCTTAGACTTTTGGTTTCTTCCCAGAATTATTTGTACTCCTCTGTTGTGAATACTGATTTTCTCTTGCCCCTTGCCATATTCAAGGTTCACATAAAATCTCTGACGAGCTGCAGGTCATCTACAAGGACTCTTAACTGTAATCTTCACAGAGGAAAGATTGTTTCTGGTTTGCTTTTCCTACTGTCTGCTTCCCAGATTAGTATTGGAAGGCAAAAGACTGTCTGAGCAGCCCAGAGGCAGGTGCAGAACCTGGTGATGCACTGTGGGGACATGGAGAGGGGGCTGATGAGAGTCTCAGCCATTTACGTTAAATGAGCATTCAACAGGGACTTGTGCTGGAATGGTTAGGCCACCAGTGTCTCCAGTGTAAATTGTGGGAGGGAAGGGCTAGTGGCTATGAAAATCAAGGTGGCAGAGTTGGAAATGAAGATGGCTGCTGGTGGTTTGTTTTTTTTTTTTTTTTTTTTTGCTATTAATGACATGGTTTCAGATACTGTTGTTTGAATGACAGGTCACATTTCTGGAAATGGTTTTTATCCTAAAGGTTACTAGCTCTCATGCTCTTCCATTATGTAGTTTATCTCTGTGTGTAATGCATATTTATGGTCTGTGTTTACAGTTAATTGGCTTTTCTAGAGGAAATAAGCATGACACATTCACATGAAATTGCAAAGTATTTACAGTCAGCCCTAACTGTGTCAAACAGTGACCTGGTTAATAATTATGGTCACCTCCCAATTTTTTGAGAGACACAAACTGAGGAAAGGGCATCTTGGGCAAGCCGTACACCATGTTGTGGCAACATGAGTCAGAGCTGAAATGTTGAGCAAAGCTGGGAGGGGAAAAGATTTCCTTAAGCAGAAGCTGGGTGACAGCCTGATGAGCCTGCTTCTGACTTCACTCCTACCTACCCTGTGCTGTCAGCCATGAAACCTGCCTTGCAGGCAGTGTTGGCAACGCCTCTTGCCTGGAGATTGCAGTGGTGTCTTGTCTGAACAGAATGACTATGACTAAGATACATGCATCTGGGTATTAGGGGTCCTTCTTGCTCTGAAGGACCTAAGGAGTGTGTAAGGCTCCCTTAGTGGGATGATGCTGGTCAATGTATGGGCTTCAAAGAGGAAAAAAACCAGCAGCTACATTGACACCTGGCCTCTAGACACACTTCTGTGAAAGATTTCTGTGTGTTTTCTGCTTCCTAATAGCTAAGTGATGGCATTATCTTTACAGCCTTTATCCTTCTCAAAGCCTTTTGAAATACAAGAGTCTTGCAGTCCCCAAGGAATGGAGAACTCCAGCTCAGAAATGATTTATCAACTGCTGCAAAAGGTATGTCTGTGCAGCAGGGTGCAATGCTGTATAGAAACACACCCAGCTCTGATGTTTTTGGCTTCTATCTTCACAGCAGGGCTACTGAGCTTGAAAGAGACTTAGTGGTGTCCTCTGCCACTGTGGGGCTCTTTGAAACAGTGCCTGTAGACGTTTGGCTTTGCAAAGCTTTCTTAGCATTAGTATCTACAACCTTGAATCCCTTAGAACTCAAAGAGTTAAAGCTAGCATTGAGGTATGCTGCCCAGTTTTGTATTTTCCAATCTAAGCGGTGTGATCATCATATTTTGCTGTCTTTCCTGCACCAGTCTGCACTGTTTCCCTGCCTCCCACTGGTACAGTGGAAAAGATCAGCGCTTAAGACCTTTTGCTGCATTTATCTATTTATCTGTATTATCATTTAGTTGAATTAAAACTTTTGTATTATAGCTGTTGACATTTGACTGTAGCATACCCAGCATTGGATGAAGTGCTATCCAGTTAACTAAATCATGTTTTACCCTTTACAGATTGCTGCTGTTTCCAAGACACTGTGCCTCATGCAGAAACTGTTTTCTAGTCAGCTATACTTGAGGTTTGCTTTTGACATTTCTTAAACAAGTAGGAATGAAATAGATCAGCAGTGAGTAGTAGTTTCTGTATGCTCAGCAATGGATATGCTTACTATGTGAAGAAAGAAATATTACTAGGGGAGAAGAACATCGTTCATCAGAGAAGTTCAGTGAGACGTGTGTTGAGTGATGACTGAGTGATGAATGTGGTGGAACTATTGCATGTGGGCAAATGTTGTGACAGTGGCTTAAATCAGGGAAAATATGGCACGGTGCAGCATAACCTAAGCCTTGGAATGCAGCATTATGGGTTGGCTCCGAAGGCGCTGGCTCGTTCTTTGCGCCTCTGGCAGATTCATGCTGCTGGACCGTGTGCGCCTATTGCTCATGAGGCAGGATTTGGGCTGTGGGCTGGCAAGTAAAATTTACAGCATTTCCAGAAACCTGAAAGCAAGGAATGAATCTTTAAACAGGCATATGTTGCACATCTTACCAACAGCAGCCATTTGCTAAGACTACAAACCCAGCGTGCTGCAGATGTTTTGCAGTCTCACCTGATAACCCAGGCAAGAAACACAAATAATACGTGCCTGTGTACCAAAAGAACAAAGTGGTACTTGCAAGGTTATAGGCTTTTCTGGAGTGTAAAACAAAGCTCGATCACTGCACAGTAATATCACTTTAATTACAAAAGTCATGTTATTTTAGAGTCTGAAAGATCATTGTTATGTTTTATAATCTCTACTTCCATCTGACCCCAGGCAGTTGAAATTGAGAGGGTTACAATAAAGGTTAAGGTCACTGGATTTCCCTCATCACTTCAACTGTAAAACAACACTCAGCTAAATTGGTATAGCGTTCTCCTGGGACATAAATAATGTAGGATTCAACTGCTAGCAAGTTAGCTTAAAAAAACCCAAACAACACAGTGGTCAAAGGGTTCATTCAGCATGGGCATGCACATAAGTTACAAAACTGATAGATTTGCAGGTACAAAGCTGACTCCTTACACTGAATGCTTTGCAAGCATGATCAAATTTCTTCATATTGAGTATCCGCAGTTCTTCTCAAAGTCTTTAAATGTAGTGTACATCATATTACTTTGCATGCAGCAATATGTGCTTTACATGTCCATATTACACACACCCATACACTCAGGAGAAATTAGGTGCCTTGTCCTCCTCCCCCAGGTGCTGAATACCCTTGCCCTTTGCTATGGAAGCTGAGGTTGGTTGTTTTGTAGCTAAAATAATTTAATAAGCAATGAAGGAAGATATTTTTAGCTCTGTAAGCTTTCCTTATTAAGTGCAGATAATGATACTATGAAGTGAGGTATAAAAATTTACCTTTGCAGAAAGTGAATTGACTTGGACTTTACGCACAAAATTTAATACAAGGTGGTGTTTTAAAGTGAGTGTGCATGTCTGTCTCTCTATAAATATATAGAAAATAATATATCCTTGTGTGTACAATGAGAGTGAAATTTAAATGGGAATTATTTCTTTCATAAGCAACTTAGTAGCTACCTTTTTCTTTATCTCTTTATTTTTCTTCCCCTTTTAAAATTGCCTGTTATTTGTACTGTAGGCTTCACATAGCTTTGCTGTAGTGCTGGGTCCTTAGATGTATAGTAAGAGATCATTTCTGTCCTTTAGAAGGTTGTGTGTGCATCCTGCTGAGTTCTCCAGGATTTACTGTAGGCAAGTGAGCAGTGTTTGTTTTTGAAGGCATTGGCTCGATAAACATCTAAGTCCGTTGAGGTAGGAACTGGTTTATGATATAATCAAACACCAAAATCAGAACAAGAGGGTACTGTCTTCTTGGAACATTTGTTAATTTTGTGCTACTTTTGACAAGAAATAAATTGTGTCATAATTAATCCAGGTAGGCTGTCCTGAAGTCAACAGCCTCTGCTACATGAGCGAATTGTCATTATGTGAACTGGAACGTGCAGCATTATCTTCCTGGCCTGCAACCAAGTGATTCACATGAGTAACTTCACCTTCCTGGGTAGCTCTTTTCACTGTACACACCAATGTGTATTTCTAGCAAATTCTATAGCATGTTCTTGCATATAGAAGTATTCATAAATATGAATTTTTGCAAGGCTCCTGCTTTTTGTAGGACCAAGGATATGGATCGTGTTCCTTCTAAAGAGCAGGAATATCAGTTCTTAGTACAATTTTTAGGTCACAGCTTACTTAAATAATAATTTTTAATCTCATTTTTATGGCACAGATATGAAATTTGTTGCGACATTGGGGTTTTTTTGGTTTTGTTTTTTTCTTTGTGGTTTTTATTCACGTTTCAGGGGAAAAATTATCAGGGCTAAAATGACATAAGGAATAATTACTACAGCTTAGAAAAGCAGTAATCAAACATGTAATACAAGCAAAAAAAATTTAGCTGGCACAGAACACCTGTCAGAATTGGTTTGTTTTTTTCCTAGCCCAGTACAGATGACGTAAAGGGGTACAAAAAAAGAATTTAGGAAGCAACTCTTTTAGATCAGAAAAAAAGGACAAAATATTCCACCAGGCACCAGGCTCAAGCCAAATACACTGGGATCATCTGAAGGAGTGATAGACACCTTCCTGTGTGACAAAGCAGCACTGAAAGAATGAGCCACAGTAGATTGTGGACACTTTCTGTATTGCCTTGAAATTCTCTGTTCTGCAGATGTTGTGATTTATATCAGGTTATGATGGCTTCTTTAGTTATTTTAGATGCAAATCATGGTGATCTTTATTTTTTTCTGTACAGAGGAGAAATATAAAGGTCGATAATGCTCCAGTTCTTACAAAAACAGCAGTTTTCACAGGTGGTTAAAACAGCATCTGAAGGCAGAGTTTGAGCAGAAAGTATGAAGTGTCTAAGATAGGATCACTGAGCATATGCTTTTGTGAGCAATTAAGTATTAGCTTGGGATGAAAAGTTTCCTGAAAACACATTAATGTCCTCAAAGCAGGAAGAGTCTAGACAATTATCTTGTCTCGACTTCAGAAAACAGATACTTCAAAGCCTGCTGCTTCTCCAGAACTCCTACAGCTGATACTGTCACAGTTACTTTCATTTGTGCTCTGTGTGAGGGGTAGAGACAAACACAAGCAGGATGAGCATCTTAACACTGTTAACAAGTGAAGAGGCCATTTCAGCTGAACTATGAACAGACCTTTCAGATGAAGTGGACTCTAAGACAATGCTATCAGAAACTTTTGTCATCTAGGTTGGGTTTTTTTTTGGGTTTTTTTGGTGTTTTTGTTGTGGTTTTTTTTTTTTTAATTAATTGAAGCCAACTTAGGGTCAGTGTTTGGAATTCTGCTCTTGGAAGGACCCCACACACAAATGATTTGACTGCTGGGTGGAAGGAACTTTAGCCATACAGTTAAGCTTAATCACAAAGGGTTTCTCCCTGCAGGGGATTTAGCACTCTGGCTTTTTTTACTTCTCCAATTTTCCTAATTACCTGCTTTTCCAATGTCTAGACATAGTGATTGAGAAGCAACCAGTCAGAAGAAGCTTGAAAACTACCTAACAGCAAAGCTATGGATGTTTTTCTAAGGGTTATTTCCTAAGTATTATTCTTGAAGGCTAGTATAATAACATTAAGCCAGTGCTCACGCATTTCTGAATGAGTACCATCTCAATCTGGATCTGGGAAGCAGACATCATTTCATCACAGGATTATTTCTGGGGAACTGCATTCTCAGAAATGTTTATTCTTGGGATCACACAGAATTTGTGAGTTATTCAGTTAATCAAAGTAGTTTTTCTAAGACTCTAACTATTTGCATCCAGCAATGGTAATTTGTTCTGCCCCAGTTGACTGGATCTATAGGCTCACAGTGCTTGTGCTCCCCCTCATTCATTCATCTTGCATTATAGGCCTGTTTGTGCTGGATGCTGAGTACCTGTGGTTTGATTGAAAGTTATTGCATCTCTCGGGAGTAAATTTAATTTGAGTGATACCCCCCTATAACCCAGTGTGATGTGTTGCATTAGAAAACAAAGTAATAACAGAGTATCTACAAGCCAGTTTTTGAGTCTTATTTGGGGAAAAGAAATCTTGGTGGAGAAAGCCATAGAAATAAACTGGGGTTTATGCTTCAATACATAAGTTCCTTGAGTCTTGAGTTAAAAAAGGAAAGGGGTATTGATCATAAGCAACCTCCTGTCAGCTGTTAACTGCTGGGATTGGTGGTTTAGTACCAACATTACAATTCTGCCTACTCTTACCTGAAATAAACAAAGAAAAATATTCGATCCCTCAAACAAAATGTGGGCTGAAGCCTACTATTTATAACTTAGCAAATCCTTGTTAATCCATTCCGTTGTTTGGTGTTGTTTTGTTTTTTCTTTAACACTAAGAAAGAGTGCTAATGCAGTGGTTCTCTGCTAAGTGTTCTCTTACATTTGAGACCTTACTTGCTAGTCTATATTTTTCTTTCCAAAGAACTGATGCAGTTTTAACTTGGATCATGCCATGGAAAAAAATTGCTGTGTGTTTCAAACTATTAACAAAGACTTTGTGATGAAAACCAATTGAAGCCAGCAGGAAACAAAATCAAGCAATTACACAGCAACAGAAGCCCAGGTGTGTCCTGATTTGGGTTCAGTGGAAAAGTGTTGGTTATTGTAATTATGGTTTCAGAGAAATGCTTAATAATGTTTACCTGTTTCTGACATACCTGAGGACTTGTCCACAGAGTTAAATCACTCAATGCTGGAAACTCCCTGTATACTTCAATCAAATTTGTTCTCGGCCTTAGGTCCATCTAAAAACATTTTTAAGGATGTACTGCTGCTTCCCAGAGTCTGAAGCACAAAAGTCACTGTAATGAAAGTATTCAAAA
>WBNM01039397.1:0-17701 GCA_013399055.1 Ramphastos sulfuratus | reverse complement strand
TTTTTTTGTTTGGGGGGTTTGTTGAGGAATGTTCTTTGGGTTGTTTTCACACACAACAGCCAAGACATGAATGTGACAATAACAAGTAACACAAAATTTACAGGCTCTTTAAGTTAGTCATTTCTGTATCTTAGTGAAATGAGAAAGAGGTTTTTATCTCTTTATTCATTTTCATGTAGAGATTTGAGATGATCTAAGAATGAAAGAAAGAGTATTTCTAGTACTACCCATTTTTTTCTTTCATTAATTCAGGGATACTACACTACAGCTAAGCTGCTCTGTATGCTATGACAGGCTGAGGGAACTGGGGTTATTCAGCCTGGAGAAGAGAAGGCTCTGGGGAGACCTAATAGCAGCCCTCCAGTACCTGAAGGGAGTCTACAAGGATGTAGGAAGATTGTGTCCAAAGGCCTGCAGTGATAAGACAAGGAGCAATGGCTTCAAACTAGAGAAGAGCAGATTTAGATTGGATGTTAGGAAAAGTTCTGCACTGTAGGGGTGGTGGAACAAGTTGTCCAGTGAGGTGGTTGAGGCCCCATCCCTGGAGATATTCAAGGTGAAGCTTGACAGGGCTTTGGGCCACCTGCTCTAGTTAAGGATCCCCCTACTTACTGGAGGGAGGATTGAACTAGATGACCATTGGAGATCCTTTCCAACCCAAGCCATTCTATGATTCTGTGAGTCACTTCCACAACAACATACTCCCCTTCAGACCAGCAGCAGCCTGGCATTTCACCAGCTGCTTCACTGAAAATAAGAAGCATCAATGGGTGTAGCAATTTACCTGAAACTGACTCCACACATAGGGATGTTGAAATTATTTGTGCTTTGGTGCTCAGATCTTTGTTTGATGCTGGCACTGTGTCAGTCTGACCTTGGTGCCAAGGAAGGTGGTGGAGAAGATCATCTTGAGTGCCAGTACTCAGCAGGTGCAGGACAACCAGGTGATCTAGCCCAGTCTGCATAGGATCATGAAGGGCTTGATGAACCTGATCTCCTTCTATGACAGGTGACCTGCTTAGTGGATGAGGGAAAGGCTGTGAATGTTGTTCACCTGCACTTTAGTAAAGCCTTTGACAGCATTTCCCACAGCATCCTCTTGAAGAAACTGTCTGTTCATGGCTTGGATGGGTGCAGACTCTCCTGAGTTAAAAACAGGCCCAAAGAGCAGTGGGAATGGAGTTAAATCCAGTTGGTGGTTGGTCACAAGTGGTGCTCCTCAGGGTGCAGTGCTGGGGCCAGCTCTCTTCGGTATCTTTATTAATGGACAAGGGCATCAAGGGCACCCTCTGTAACTTTGCAGATGACACTAATTTGGGTGGGAGTGTTGATATGCTGGAGGGCAGGAAGGGACCTGGACAGGCAGAATGAATGGGCTGAGGCCAATGGGATGAGATTCAACAAGGCCAAGTGCCAGGTCCTGCACTTGGGTCACAAGCAGCCCATGAATGCTCCAGGCTTGGGGCAGAGTGACTGGAAAGATGCCCAGCAGAGAAAGACTTGGGGGTGTTGATTGACAGCTGGCTGAAAATGAGTCAGTGTGTGTCCAGGTGGCAAGAAGGCCAACAGCATCCTGGCCTGTATCCTGTGACCAGCAGGACCAGGGCAGTGATTGTTCTCCTGTACTCTGCACTGCTGAGGCCACACCTTGACGACTGGGTTCAGTTTTGGGGTCCTCAGAAAGACATTGAGGCGCTGGACCAGGTCCAGAGAAGGGCAAAGCTGGAGAAAGGTTTGGAGAACAGGTCCTGTGAGGAAAGGATTGTTTAGTTTGAAGAAATGGAGGCTAAGAGGAGACCCCTACAACTCCCTGAAAGGAGGTGGGTGTTGGACTCTTCTCCCTAATGCCAAGTGACAGGACAAGAGGAAATGGCCTCAAACTGCATCAGGGGAGGTTTAGGTTGGATATTAGAAACTTCTTCACTGAAAGGGTTCTCAAAGATTGGAACAGGCTTCCCAGGGTGGTGGTGGAATCCCTGGAGGTGTTTCAAAGACACAGAGATTGGGCTGAGGGACATGGTTTAGCATCAGTCTTCGTAGAGTCAAAGAATGAACTCAATGATCTTAAAGGTCTCTTCCAACCGAAACAATTCTATGATTCTCTGAGGTGCCGTACCTGTTAGATCAGTTCCACAGGGGTGTTTGGACAAAGCCACAACTGACATAGGCATTGCAGGCTTGTGAAATTCAAACCAGAGCCAGTATGACGCTGTGAAACTGATTACCACGCTGAACTTGGCACCACTGAGCCCACCTCTGAGTTGTGTGTCCAATTATAGGCTCCCCGGTGCAGGAAAGAAATGAATATACTGGAGTAAGGTTAGCAGAGACTGTGGAGCTGGTCAGGAGATGGAGCACCTCACGTAGAAAGAAAGACTGAAGAGGCTAGTTTTGTTCATCTCTGTGAAGAGCTGGGATTAGGAAGTTCTATCACTGCAGGAAGCTGATGAAATGGGAATCCTGATGTGGAGAGGGAATGGAGGTAGGTGGAGAGAAAAGAAGAAAGGAAAAACAAAAAAGTCATCACAGTGACTGTGATCGAAACATTGGAACAGGTTGTCAAGAGAAGCAGGAGAAACTCTATCTTTGAAGAGCTTCAAAACTCACCTCAACAAGATCTGGAACAACCTGCTCAAACTTCAAAGCTGGCTCTACTTTGAGCAGAGACCTGCAGAGGTCACTCCTTCCCACCTGCATTATTCTGTGTTTCACTCTCACTTCTTTCAGCATGAGAGAATGTCCACCTGCCCCCTCTCCAATTCACTGATCACAGCAGCTCCTGAGGTGCTGTGTGCAACAGCTCTGTGATCAGAGCACACATGGAGCAGGTCGGTCTGGAAAAAGAACACTGCTTCCCCTTTTCAAAGGCCAAGTTTACTAAAACTCAAGTCTGCAGCCTGTTGCTCTTACCAGTCTGATCAGCTGCCTGTCCAACCACCGCAGAACATCAGGTCCCTCCTCAGACTCAGCTCTGTACACTCCCAGTCGTGCCATCAGCACAGCAGCTGCCTCCTGGTCAAACGCAGCTTCTATGTGCTGGAGCTGGCTCTGTGCATCTGCCCAACTAGAGGGTTAGTAAAGAGTTAGTGCTATGTGCATTCCTCAGCAAAACTCCTCCCCTGCTCTGGCCTGGTGAGGCCTCTGAAATACTTCATCCAAATCTAGGCTCCCCAGTTCAAGAAGGACAAGGAACTGCTGGATACAGTCAGCAAAGCATCACTAAAATGCTGAGGGGACTGAAGCATCTACCTTACAAGGAGAGGCTGAGAGAGTTGGGGCTGTTTAGCCTGAAGAAAAGACTGAGATCAACATCTAAAGGGTCAGATACCCAGAGTATCAGGAGGATGGAGCCAGACTCTTCTCATTGGTGTCCGGGGCAGGAAAAAGGGCAGTGGACACAAGTGGAACATAGGAGGTTCCACAGGAACAGAAAGAAAAAAATCTTCCCTTTGAAGGTGTCAGAGCACTAGACCAGGCTGCCCAGAGAGGTTATGGAGTCTCCATTTCTGGAGGCATTTCAAACCCATCTGCCCATGCTCCAGTGTGATTTATTCTAGGTGATCCTGCTCTAGTAGGAGGGTTGTACTACCTGATCTTCAGAGATCACTTCCAACCCCCTACCATTCTGTGGTTCTGTGAAAACCCAAACCAGACTCACCCTCCCTCTACCAAAATACTCTACAATGAATGCATGCCAGAAAAAAGCTAGAAAAATTCCAGCAGAGACCAGAATTCTGCCCAAGCCCCATGGTGAGATACTCACTTTCTGGCTATGGTGGTGACACGAATGCGTTTCTGCGTGCTGGAGTGTTGATACTGAGTCACAAACTGCACTGCTCCTCTGCCTCCCTGAGGTATTGGTGCATTGTGCTACAAAGAAAACAAGGCAAAGCCTTCAAACCAGGCTGGCTTTTCCATGACTGCACACTACAGAGCAGTCCGGGGCATCCACTGAGCAATCACAGCACAAGTACAAGCCAGAGAGTGACCAGAGAAGACAGACATGTCTGGTAGTGGTTTTTCAGCAGCCCACAGGATCAGGTAGTACTGGGCAGATTTAGTATTGGAGGTGTTCCTTAAAGGATGGTAGCAACTTTCTATTGCAGTGACCATAAGAATGACAATATGAGGTTTGTCCTGCAAGATGATCATCCTGTTCCCAAAAGGAACAAGTGCACACAAGGGAGAAGGGACTTACACACACCAAAATTCCTCTGGGGTACCCTTCCTAGATTTTTGCTGCCACATGCTCAGAAACTGCTGTGCTTGCAGCCCAGAAGGCCACCTGTGTTGTGGGCTGCATCAAAAGAAGTGTGACCAGCAGGATGAGGGAGGTGGTTCTGCTCCTCTACTGTGCTCTCATGAGATCTCATCTAGAGTACTGCATCCAGTTCTGGGGCTCCCAACACAAGAAGGACATCATCAAATTGTTGAGAGGGACTGGGAAGGGACTTTTTACAAGGGCTTGTAGCAGTAAGAGGAAATGGATGTAAGCTGAAAGAAGGGAGATTTAGACTGGATATTAGGAAGAAATTCTTTACAGTGAGAGTGGTGAGACACTGGAACAGGTTTCCCAGGGAAGCTATCGATGTCCCCTCCCTGGAAGTGTTCAAGGCCAGGTTGGACAGGGCCTTCAGCAACCTGGTCTAGTGGGAGGTGTCCCTGCCCTTGGCTGGGGAGTTAGAACTAGATGACCTTTAAGATTGCTTCCACCCCAAATCATGCTATGATTCCCCCAGGCAAAAATTACTTCTAAGCCATCAAGTTATTACAACTTGGAGGACAAATTCTCCAAGAATTGGAAAGAATTTATACTTTTACTCTCCACAGCACCTACTGGGAAGAAGACAGTTAAAGAAATAATTAAAGAAGAAAATTAAAGAAATAATTTAAAGAAGACAAGGCAAGAACACAGGTTCTGAAGTTAGTAGGCAAGTCACGAAAAGAACCTCTGAGGTTCCTTGTTTGACACAAACCAGTTGCTTGTCATTGCATTTTTTTGTCCCTGTAGGAAACAAGATGTTTGCAGTGTAAAACAGATGACCAAAAACAACGGGCAGGACTGACCTGATTTACTACTTCAAAGTAAATGGCCAGAGTTGTGCTGGGATCCAGACTACAAATTTTCCATTGAGATGTTCCTCCAATTCCAAGCTCCTGCAGAGAACAAAACAGAAAGCAGCATTTTTCTATCTAGCAGCTGGAACTTGAGCAGTCCTGTTCAGTATTTTCACCAATAACCTGGATGAAGGGACAGAGTGGACCCATAGCAAGTTTGGTGATGACACCAAACTGGGAGGAGTGGCTGACACTCCATCAGGATGTGCTGCCATTCAGCCAAACCTGGACAGGCTGCAGAGCTGGGCAGAGGGCAACCTCATGAAGTTCAGTAAAGGTAAGTGTAGAGTCCTGCACCTGGGGAGGAATAATCTTCTGCACCAGAAAAGGTGAGGGGATGACCTGCTGGAAAGCTGCTCTGTGGATAAAGACATGGGAGTGCTGCTGGACAAGTTCATCACGAGCCAGCAACGTGCACTCGTGACCAAGGTGGCCAACGGTATTCTGGGTCCACTTCTGGGCTCCCCAGTTCAAGAGAGGCAGAGAACTACTGGAGAGAGTCCAGCGGAAGGCCACAAAGATGACCAGGGGACACTGGAGCACCTCAGTCTCTCTTATGAGGAGAGACTGAGAGACCTGGCACTCTTCAGCCTAGAGAAAACTGAGGTAGGACTTTTTCATGTTTCATTTAAACATGAGGAAAATTTCTTCAGTTTGAGGGTAGTGGAGCACTAGAAGAGGCTGCCCAGAGAGGTTGCAGAGTCTCCTCCTCTGGAGACTTTCAGAATCTGCCTGGACGTTGTAATGCTGGGCAACCTGATCTAGGTGAACCTGCCTAGGAAGGGGGCTTGAACTAGGTGATCTCCAGAGGTCCATTCCAACCCACACCATTCTCTGATCTGTAAGGCAAGTTTATGTTAACTTCAGGCCTTCTTCCTTGGACAGAGACTATTTACAAAGGCCTGCAGTGATAGGACAAGGGGCAATGGCTTCAAACTAAAGAAGAGCAGATTTAGATTGGATGTCAGGAACAAGTTCTGCACCATGAGGGTGGTGGAACACTGGAACAGGTTGCCCAGGGAGGTGGTTGAGGTCCCATCCCTGGAGATATTCAAGGTGAGGCTTGACAGGGCTCTGGGGAACCTGATCTAGTTAAGAATGGCCCTGCTTACTGCAGAGGGGGGTGGACCAGATGACCTTTGGAGGTCCCTTCCAAATCAGACTATTCTGTGATTCTAGATATCTTACTTTTCAGGTGTGAACGAGGTTACCGAAGGCCATACCATTAAAAGGCAGCACTATGGGGAAAGAATTCCTTCCAGAAGAGACTATGTTTTCCCTGGAATGTTTCCAAATTGTTCCTCATCTTGACAACTCTGACACTATCTGAGCTGGAGATCTAGACAGAAACTTTGCACCACTGTTTACTTCCTTATTCAAGTTTCTTATCCATGGCACCAACTCACGTTTTCTGAGACGCACGGCCCTTTAGTGTTCAGGGATATGCATGGTCCAATAGCTCCTGCAATCTTCAGCTCCCTAGAGGTCTAGAGAAAGGTTAAAAGAAATTAAAAACAAAAATTAAAAAGCAGACTTTTTTTTTTAATCAAGTCAGTCAAACAGAATACACACAGACCACATCAGCTGCTCAGCTTTGATTAGTAATGTGTGCACACAACTGTCAAGGAAAGCATCTCAAGTACCTTCCCAGACCACAGAACACTCTGGGTTGAAGGGACACTCAAAGGTCATCTTGTCCAATCTCCCTGCAGTGAGCAGCAACTCTCCCACTAGATCAGATTGCTCAGAGCCCCATCGATGCCGACCTTGAATATCTCCAGGGATGGGGCCTCCAGCACATCTCTGGAAACCTGTTTCAGTATTTCACCACCTTCACTGTGAAGAACTTCTTCCTTATGTCCAAACTAAATCTCCCCCTGCTCTAGTTTCAAACCACTGCTCCTCATCCTATCACTACAGGCCCTTCTAAACCCTTTCCCAACCTTCCTGTAGGTACCCTTCAGATATCANGGTGGAACCGGCACCGGTACTGCCTGATGAATGCCATCCGGTGGAACCGGCACCGGTACTGCCTGATGAATGCCATCCGGTGGAACCGGCACCGGTACTGCCTGATGAATGCCATCCGGTGGAACCGGCACCGGTACTGCCTGATGAATGCCATCCGGTGGAACCGGCACCGGTACTGCCTGATGAATGCCATCCGGTGGAACCGGCACCGGTACTGCCTGATGAATGCCATCCGGTGGAACCGGCACCGGTACTGCCTGATGAATGCCATCCGGTGGAACCGGCACCGGTACTGCCTGATGAATGCCATCCGGTGGAACCGGCACCGGTACTGCCTGATGAATGCCATCCGGTGGAACCGGCACCGGTACTGCCTGATGAATGCCATCCGGTGGAACCGGCACCGGTACTGCCTGATGAATGCCATCCGGTGGAACCGGCACCGGTACTGCCTGATGAATGCCATCCGGTGGAACCGGCACCGGTACTGCCTGATGAATGCCATCCGGTGGAACCGGCACCGGTACTGCCTGATGAATGCCATCCGGTGGAACCGGCACCGGTACTGCCTGATGAATGCCATCCGGTGGAACCGGCACCGGTACTGCCTGATGAATGCCATCCGGTGGAACCGGCACCGGTACTGCCTGATGAATGCCATCCGGTGGAACCGGCACCGGTACTGCCTGATGAATGCCATCCGGTGGAACCGGCACCGGTACTGCCTGATGAATGCCATCCGGTGGAACCGGCACCGGTACTGCCTGATGAATGCCATCCGGTGGAACCGGCACCGGTACTGCCTGATGAATGCCATCCGGTGGAACCGGCACCGGTACTGCCTGATGAATGCCATCCGGTGGAACCGGCACCGGTACTGCCTAATGAATGCCATCCAATGGAACCGGCACCGGTATTGCCTAATGAATGTCATCCAGTGGAACCAGCCTCTCACCTTCACATCCAAACTTGCACCAAAAGCCATCCGAAATTCCCCGTTGAGCCCTTTGTTAAATACCCGCTGGAAGGTCTGCTTGAAGAGAGAAGTGTTGAAGGAGTCTCCCATCACCATGTGTCCTCTGGGGAGGAAAAAACAAAACAAAAACAAAAAGGATGAAAGGATACACAAGGGAACATAAACAGCTGGGAAGTAGAAGTAAAGCACCAAGGGTACGTTGCTGCAGCTCTCACACATGCAAACACATGCAGCGACTGTGTGACAGCCTTTGCATAGGGCAGAATTCACACCAGGGAACACAGACTCATGGACAGCTCCTCCAAAGCCAGACAAGTTAATGCACCACTGTGTCCACTTCTGGGCAATCTGGTTCCAGAAGGACAGGGACTTGCTGGAGAGGGTAGAGAAAAGGGCTATGGAAATACTGAGGTGACTGAAACATCTCTCTGATGAGGAAAAACTAAGAGAATTAGGTCTTTTTAGTCTGGAAAAGAAAAGCCTGAGAGAGGATCTCATCAATGCTTAGAAATACTTAAAGGTGAGGGTCAGGAGGATGGTACCAGTCATTGGTCAGTGGCACCCAGTGATAGGACAAGAGGTAACTGGCACAAACTTGAGCATAAGAAGTATCATCTAAACATGAGGAGAAACTTCTTTACCCTGAGGGTGGCAGAGCACTGGAACAGGCTGTCCAGAGAGAGAGAGAATCTCTGGAGACATTAAAAACCCATCTGGATGTGTTCCTGTGTGACCCATCCTAGGTGAACCTGCCCTGGCAGAGGGGTTGAACTCGATCTCCAGAGGTCCCTTCCAATTCCTACCAGTCTGTAATGCTCCATCTTTGCCAGCCTGCCTTCTCAATCAACCCTCTGTCTTGCAATCCATTTAGTTGTCTTGAAAATGCTCCCGTTGCAGCAGTTAGCTATTTCTCAGCTGAGGACACAGCTCTGCTCAGCCTGCATTCTCTGCACACTACAGACAGAAGGGCTGCAGCACTGCAATACGAGGATGGGTGCATGGCTCTGTGCTGTGCCTTGGTAAACCTAGGCCAGATCAGATGGAGCTTTGAAATGCAACCAAAGGGTCAAACAATCTCTCTTCTGCTCACTGAGCATTATGTAATTACTTACAAACACCTTGAATTTGCTCAAAGCTCAGAATCATGGAACCATTTTTGGTCAGAAGAAAACTGCATCCAACCATTCTCTAGCTCTACCAAGGCTGGTGCTAAACCATGTGCCTCAGCACCACATCTCTGCCTGTTGTAAACACCTCCATGGATGGGAGTTCAACCACCTCCCTGGAGAGCCTATTGCAGTGCTGCAGAACCCTTTCACTCAAGAAGTTTCTTCTAATATCCAGCCTAGAACTCTCCTGGTGCAACCTGAGTCAATTTTCTCTCCTATCACTTCTAAACTGGGAGAAGAGACCAATATACCCCTGGTTTCAACCTCCTTTCACTTCAGTGAGTTGTAGAGAGTCAGATCTGCACTCAGCCTCTTCTTCTCCAGACTAAACAATCCCAGTTCCCTCACCAGAGCTGTTCTCCAGAATTTTCACCAGCTTTTTGCCCTCCTCTGAACTTGCTCCAGTATCTCAATGTCTTTCTTGGAGTGAGACTCCAAAAGTGAACCCAGTACACAAAGTTTGGCTTTACCTGTGTCAAGTACAGGAGGACAGTCTATTCCTTGGTCCTGCTGGCCATACTTTTCCTGATCCAGGCCAGGATGTTGTTGGCCTTCTTGGCCACCTGGGCAACTACTGACTCATCTTCACCCAGCAGTCAGTTGACACTTGCAGGTCTCTCCCTGCTGGGCACCTTTCCAGCTCCAAGCCTGGAGCATTCATGGGCTTCTTGGGACCCAAGTCCAGGACCTGGCACTTGGCCTTGTTGAATCTCAGCCTATTTGCCTCAGCCCTTCAATCCAGCCTGTTCAGGTCCTTCTGCAGAGCCTTCCTATCCTCAAGCAGATCAACACTCTGTCCCAACTTGGTGTACTCAATTCCCTCATTCAGATCATTGATAAAGACAGTAAAGAGAACTGGCCCCAGTACTGAGCCCTGGGGAACACCACTTGTGACCAACTCAATTTAGCTCCATTCTCCACTACTATTTGGGCCTGGCCATCCAGCCAGTTTTTCACCCATCAAACCAAGTAAACTATCCTTTGACTCTCTAGATATGGTTGAGTTTAAATGGCCATCAAGACATGTGGAGTCTCCAAAAGGCCCAGTTTAGCACACAGCCTTCCTCACAGAGACTGTAACATTTCCAGTCACATGGAACAGACATTTACCTCTTAAGAGATGTCACTTAAAACTAGGTCCAGGGAAGCCAAGAATCCCTGGAGAATGCACAACTGAGCTCTTAAGCACAGAAAATCTCTCCCATACAATTACAGATTAGAAGGGACCCTCAAAGGTCATCTTGTCCAATTCCTCTGCAGTCCCCTGCAGGGACATCTCCAACTAGATCAGGCTGCTCAGGGACCCATCAATGCTGACCTTGAATGTCTCCAGTGATGGAGCTTCCACCACCTCTCTGGGCAATCTGTTCCAGTACTTCACCACCCTCATTGTAAAGATCTTCCTCCTTATCTCCAATCTAAATCTACCCTGCTCTAGTCTCAAACCATTGCCCCTTGTCCTATCACTACAAACCCTTTTAAACAGTCTTTCCCCAGCAAAGGGAAGGCTTCTGACCATCATGCCTTTCTGATGGCAATTTGATCATGCACAGGCCACCAAGCTCAGCATTTCTATCCCATAGACTCTGGAAAGGATACTTGCTGCCAAGGAGGCAAGAAGCCATTTGCAAAAGACATGTTGCACCATGCTTTAGAATAGCTCTCTCAAAGCAGGCCACTGAGTTTCCTACCAGCAGTGCTAATTCACATGCTGCTTTGAGACTTCAGAAATGGAGGCTGGGATCAGGAGAGGTTTGCCATAGAGCAATTCCTGGCAAATTCAAACCACAGTTTAGGAACATGAGAACAAAAAACTTAGCCTTTTGCCCTGGGAGCAAAATTCACTGCTTTCTGAACTGGTTTCTCCTTTCAAAAAAAACCAAACCACCAAAAAACTACAGGTGCCAACTTTGTGCTGTCCTGCTAAGAAACATACCCAGTGAGGTTGGCACAGCACTTCATCTCCAGCAGCCCAGTCTGATCCAGGGCGCAGGCGTAGATGTCAATGCAGTGCCCGTTGGCTGCGGCGCGATTAGCCAGGATCTCATAGTGCTGAGGGAAACAGACAGGGTGGTTAGGGTGCTTCAGCAGGTGAGTCTGCTGCTGTTCTTCAGCTGAGGCCACCACGTGGAACACGAAGTGCCAAGGAAGCAATCACTAGTGCCATGGGAACTAAACAGCCACGGTGGAGTTACAGCACCCATAGGTAAGTGACTGATATCATCTGCCTGGACTTGTGGAAAGGGTTTGAAACTGTCACACATGACATCCTGGTCACCAAACTGGAAAGACATGGACCTGAGGGATAGACCCCTCACTGGATAAGGAATTGGCTGGAGGGCTGCACTCAGAGAGTTGTGGTCAACAGCTCCATGTCCAAATGGAGGTCAGCAATGAGTGGCGTCCCTTAGGAGGCAGTACTGGGACCAGTGCTGTTTAGTATCTTTGTCAGCAAACATGGACAGTGGGACTGAGGCACCCTCAGCAAGTCTGTGGATGACACCAAGCTGTGTGACCTGGTTGACACACTGGAGAGCAGGGATGCCATCCAGAGGGACCTGGACAGGCTTAAAAGGTGGGCCCATGCCAACCTCATGAAGTTCAACGAGGCCAAGTGTAAGGCTCTGCACCTGGGTCAGGGCAATCCCAAGCACAAATATAAGCTGGGTGAGGAGTGGCTTGAGAGCAGTCTTGAGGAGAAGGACTTGGGGGGGTTAGTCGATGAAAAACTCAACAAAAGCCAGCAATGTGCATCTGCAGCCCAAAAGGCCAACTGTGTCCTCAGCTGCATCAAAAGAAGTGTGACCATCAGGATAGGGGAGGTGACTCTGCCCTTCTACTCTGCTCTCCTCTCTCTCCAGTAGTTCCTTGTCCTTCTTGAACTGGAGAGCCCAGAACTGGATGAAGTATTCCAGATGAGGCTTCCCTCAATCATTCTTACAATTTAATATACACAAGAGGTTCAGGCACTCAGGAATAACCACCAGGGAAATAACTGGGCAAACTGTTCCCACACTAAGAGAACAGAGTATGTTTGTTCCCTGGGGAAGGGTACCGGGTAGCTGTCAACAGAGCAGTGAAACTTTGTGTTATGTCCTTTCTCCTTCCCATTTAGGGTTCTGACACAATATTTATCACCATCATAGAATGGGTTGGATTGGAAGGGACCTTCAAAGCCATCTAGTTCCAACCCCCATGCCGTGAGCAAGGACACCTTCCACTAGATCAGATTGCTTAAGGGCCTGTTCAACCTGGCCTTGAACACCTCCACAGGGAAGGGGCATCCACAGCCTCCCTGAGGAACCTGTACCAGTGTCTCACCACCCTCACTGTAAAGAATTTCTTCCTAGTCTCCAGTTAAATCTCCCCTCTTGCAGCTTAACACCATTCTCCCTCATCCTGTCACTACAAGCCCTTGTAAAAAGCCCCTCCACGTATTTCTTGTAGGCCACTTCAGTTACTGGAAGGCCTCTATAGGGTCTCCCCGGAGGTTTCTCTTCTCCAGGCTGAACAGCCCCAACTCTCACGGCCAGTCCCCACAGAGGAAGTGCTCCAGCCCTCTGATCATCTTTGTGGCCTTCCTCTGGACCTGCTCAGGTTTTGTTTGTAAACACAACCAGCAAGAAGTAGCACTTACTTTGGTGGCCTTCTTCATGAACCTGGCGTTGTCCTTCTCTATGTCGTGCCAAGAACGGATAGGTGTTTTCAGTTCATCTCCTACTACCATGCCTGGTCCTTGTGTGGGTGGCCCACCTGTAAACAGCATTATTCTGGCCCCTGTGTTTGGAAATGTGCCCTAAAATAAACATAAATATTTGTATCAGAGAGAGAGGTAAAAACAAGGCGGGGGGAAAAAAGGAGATATTAAAAGGTATCAATGCTAGAAGCCGCCTTGATAAAGAGCAATGCATTTCCTGACAGCCACAGCACTCAACTTCAGACGAAGCCACACCAAGCTTCATGCCTTCACAACAGGAAACAAGCAGTTTCTGTTCTTTTTACTTCTTAGATGACCCTGAGATAAACTCAGTGCATCCATCACCACATGGCTATACACACAAGCACCAGAGACCTTTAAACACCTGCAGGTTTTGCCATGGAGATGTAAACTACACCAGCTGGCGCTGCTACATCTCAACTGTCAGCAGAGAGAAATTACCTCTGCAGCCCAACCTAACTGGGCCACAGATACAAGCTGGACTGCCACCTGGAGAGTCTGCCAGGTGCTTACTGGGCCCAGCTCATCTCAAAAGTAGCACCAAGAATACCTCCAGTAAGCCAACAGCAATTGAAAGAGCTATTCCAGTGGAGCGTAAAGGCCTCTTTCCCTGGGTCACTGGCCATGGGTCTCTTTGCAGCTCTCCAAGCAGGTCTGTTAAATTCATGTCAATCTTATGTACTGGCTGCAGAAACCTGCAAAATTCCAAATAAAATGGTTTCCTGTAAGGTTAGAGAAGACTGAAAGTGTCTTGCTGTCCATAGCACACAGAAATTGCACTCAGGTCTCAGAAGGACAATGTCACATCACACATTCCCTTTTTACATCCAGGGATGTAAGAAGACTCCGAGGAGACCTTGTAGCAGCATTCTGAGGGGGGCCTACAGGAAGGCTGGGGAGGGACTGTTTAAAACAGCCTGTGGGTATAGGAAGGCAGACAATGGTTTCAAACTGCAGCAGGGTAGATTTAGGTCAGACATTAGGAGGAAGTTCTTCACAATGAAGGTGGTGAAATACTGGAACGGGTTGCCTGGAGATGTGGTCGCAACCCCATCCTTGGATATGTTCAAGGCGAAACTTGATGGGGCCCTGAGCAACCTGATCTAGTTGGAGATGTCCCTGCTAAATGCAGGGGGGCTAACAAGATGACTTTCGAGGGTCCCTTCCAACCCAATGCATCCTGTGGTCCAAACTTTCCAAGATAATAGGGCTGTGAAACATTAGAAAAACCCAAACTGACCAAGACATCAAAGAACTGACAACACCACAAAGTCAAATAAAGCACAGGAAAAAGCTTCAGTGACCATTTAGTCTCCCAAAAGGTACAAGAGGTGAAAAAGAGGAGCTGTGAAAGAGAAAGCTGCATTCACAGAAGCAAATGCAGCTCTTCTGCTGTGCTGCCGCAACTTACCTGCTTGAAATAACAGGTTGGTCTGGACTTTGAAGAGGTCTTCCCTGTTGAATGGGAACAGCTGGCCTTGAAAGCCCAAGCATATCCTAAAGGAAAAAGTAAAGAAGAGGCAGAGGAGCTGTGCTGTTTAAATACTAAACATACTGCTTGCTGTTTACATACCCAGAGGCCTGCAATACTGCAGCATTAAACACATGACAATCTGTGAGCTTATTAATCTTTGCCCTCTCATTAGGAATGGATCAATGCATCCAATCTGTGAGATACACAAACTCTGCTCTTAGTCTCCAAGGAATTTACAAACAACAGGGCAGATATGGGGAAGGAAACAGGCTAACAGTTAAGAGCACTGAACCCTTCTTCCTCTCTGATTGCCCAGCACCAGCAATGGCATCAATGGAGCCAAGAGGAACAAGCCCCTGGCCTAGATGGCAGAACATACCTGGATTTGCTTAGCTGTCAGGTCCTTTGTGCCCCTAAACACGTAGCTTTTGGAAATCCCTTCACAGCTCAGCTCGTGAACCTGGATCATTCTCCCAAAAGTGATAAGCCCCACCAGAGCATCAGGAGGAAGCAGGCTTAGGGACATCTGGAGGGACTCCTTCAGTGCCTGCAAGTCCTCCTCTTCCAAGCACGTGTCAACAACATAGAGGAAGATCAGTGGCGTCTGTGGACCTCGCTGTTGTGGAGAAAGATGAATTTACTGGGCCAGATCACACTGCATAGGACATCCAGTCAAGGAACAGAGTAAGCCACATCTTGAGCACCTTCCAGAAATGTGTTCTTTGCATTATCTTGTGTAAATCTAACACATCATCTGTCATAAACAAGACAGTTCTGGGGGGCTTCAAACTTGCCTGTGATTCATTTACCTGCACTATATATTCGATTGTTGAAAACTGAGGCATTAGCTCTGCTGGTTGATTGACTTCAGAGATGCCTGCATATGCTGGAGGGAACTGAAAAAGAGAACCAAAAAATAGGACAAGGAAGTTGCAGAACAGAAACATAGAGCTCTCACAGAATGGTAGGGGTTGGAAGAGACCTCTGAAGATCATCTAGTCCAACCTCCCTGCTAGAGAAAGATCACCTAGAGTAATCTCACAGGAATACATCCAGACAGGTTTGGGAAGCCTCCAGAGATGGTGACTCCAAAACCTCTCCAGGCAGCCTGGTCCAGGTTCTGTACCCTCAAAGGGAAGAACTTTTCTCCTTCTGTTTATGTGGAACCTCTATGCTGCAGTTTGTGCCTACTGTCCCTTGTCCTGTCACTGGACAACAGTCAGCAGCCTGGTTCCATCTTTCCCCCCACCCTTTAGCCATTTATAAGAGCCCTCCTCAGTCTGCTCTTCTCCAGACTAAACTGCCCCAGGTGTCTCAGCCTCCCCTTGTAAGGCAAATGTTCCAGTACTCTGGCCTGGGTTCAGCAAGAGAAAAAGCCCAAAGGAAAGTGGAATTCATGCTTAACCTTCTTTGCCAGGGAAGGACAACAATAAAACATTCACTGAGAAGATGGAAGTGCTGAAGCTTTTTTCCAACGTACCTGGTTTCTCTGGAAGCAGAAGTTACAAGCCCAGAGCTTGGCTCGATAGTCAACCTGGCTGCAACAGAAAGATGAGCAGTTAGTGTAACTGCAGGAGCAATTTTACACTGCAGCTTCACCATCATGGCCTGAAATTGTGCCAGGAGAGCTGTAGGTTGGATATTAGGAAAAATTTATTCCTGCAAGAGTGGTCAGGCATTGGAACAGGCTGTCCAGGGAGGTGGAGTCGTCACCATCCCCAAAGGTGTTCAAGAAACACGTGGACATATCAGTCTGGAACATGGTTTAGGGGGTATGGTGGTGCTGTTGATAGTTGGACTTGATGACCTTAAGAGGTCTTTTCCAACCAAAACAATTCTGTGATTACCTACACTGGTTCACAGCACGGAGGAAGTAACAGAGTATCAGACACCCCAGAGTGAATGACAATTCAAACTCCTTCATTGCCAAAAAGTTCATAACTCATCCAGCCCTGCCACTTTCAGGCCACTGACAGCCCTCTGGAGATGTCTCTGGCAGACAAAGAGTTGAGTCTAATCATTCCTTCACTGCACTTGGACTTATCTTGGTTGTCTTATTGTTTGTACAGCTGTAGCACACAAGTACTCCAGTCAGAGCAACAGGAGCCGTTCATCCAGATCCTGTGCAAACACTGCACAAACAGGCTGCTCCCTGCCCCACAGAGTTTACTCTTCTCAGCCCATTCCAACATCCTGTAACTGCTGATGCAGTAAAGCCTGGCCATGCTCTTACTTCATGGGTTTGATCTACTGGCCTTGCCTGCTTTTCTCAGCCTTGAGATCATCACTGAGACTGAGATTATTCTTGAATTCTGAGCACCACCTAAAAGAAACCCTTGCTTTTCATGCTGGAACTGACCACCAAGCAGCAGGACCTGTAGGAAGCAGGAAATCAAGTGAACATTACAGCTCAGAGAACAATATGACCATAATCAGCATCTTTGTTTGGTTTAAGCTTGATCATTCACCACAAAATTCCTTGAGATGGTAAATGTTGGCCATTTCCATATCACTTCTGCCCCAGCAGCCTGCCTGGTTCTGGCAGCTCTAGTGACAGGCTGGCATTCAACACATCTCATTAGGGACGCGTGGATTTTAACAACCCCACCACGTCTGGTGTTGCCAGGCAGTAAGCAGAGAAAAAGGAGAAGGAAAAAATTACCCAGCTCCTCTTAACAGCCCCAGCCCAGAAATTCATACCAGAGCGGGTTGAGCACCGCTTTGCAAGTCGGCCTGCTACAAAGCACGGGTTCGTACTGCACAGGAGGCAGGTCGAGGCGCTCCTTCAGCGGGGTCAGAAGACAGGCCAGGGGGACAACCATCCTTGTGGCCTCCAGCCTGCTGCAGGGCCACACGTTCCAGCTGAAACGCACTCCGTCACGCTCCTCATTTTGCTGGATGAACTCCAGGTATGTCGCCATGGCACTGCAGAAGCCCTGGAGGGACATAAGCAATACACATTCCAGCAGCTATCCCCTAGCTGGACAACAGTACTGCAAAGGAAGGCAGTAGACCAACTACCTGCAGGCACAAGGAATTGTGGGGTAAAGCCAATACCTTAAGAATGAATTAATCCCATTATCAGCCGAGTCTGGGCTGCCAGCCCAGAAGGCCAACCCTGTCCTAGGCTGCATCAAAAGTGTGACCAGCAAGACAAAGGAGATGATTCCTGCCCTCTGTTCTGCTCCTGTGAGACCTCACCTGGAGTTCTAGTGCCCCCAACAAAAGGGTGGCATTGAACTGTTGGACCTCCTGATCCAGAGGAGGGCCACAAA
>WBNM01039393.1:2709-17176 GCA_013399055.1 Ramphastos sulfuratus | reverse complement strand
ACAAATGGAGCCATCCAAAACCATGTGTGGCTTTTTCTCCAGGTTGGGTGGTTCCTGCTCAATACCTAACGCCAATGGACACATTTGTCTGGAGAGGTTACAAATGGAGCCATCCAAAACCATGTGTGGCTTTTTCTCCAGGTTGGGTGGTTCCTGCTCAATACCTAACGCCAATGGACACATTTGTCTGGAGAGGTTACAAATGGAGCCATCCAAAACCAAGTGTGGCTTTTCCTCCGCGGATCCTGCCACCCGGCCTGAGCTGCTGCCACGCTGCCGTTAAACTGCTGTTCCCTGCTGCACGCAGCCAAGCTGCTGTCAGCTGGAGCACAGCTCTGCTGCAAACCTGCAGCACCCTCCTAGTCTAGGGGCTTGCGGCGGTGCTCATCTGGCCTCATCATTCGTGCCTCCACCTGTGGATCATATTTGCAGTTTTGCAGGACAATTCTCCACTCTCACACACCAGCTTCATGAGTAAATTCAGCTTTTTGGCTTCCTTTCCTAGATTTCCTGGGATCTTGCCTGCTGTCCTTATAGTAGGGAAAAGCTTCTTGTGGTTTATTTCTTTTCCAACTTCCTGAATATTCTAAATTTATTGCTAATATTAATATCTTATTGCGGTCAATATTCCCAACCGAATACTTAGAACCTGTCAATTCTGTATATATTTTCAGGGTGGATTTTTTTTTTCCCCCCCCTGGATTAACACTTTTTTTTTAATTACACTTTTTGCCTAGAATATTAATATTTGTAATTCATAATCATGACATCCTGCACGGAATCCATCCTGGAGCCATCCATTCCTGACACTGCACTGTGTGGATGGGGTCAGTTCATGAACTGCAGCATGTGGGAAGGACTTACTGGAACAGACTGCCCAGGAGAGTGGTGGAATCCTAGATTTTTAAGGACACACTCTATATAATGCAAGAGCTCTTGATCCCCGAGTCTAAAAAAGTAGTCAAGGAAAACAAGAGATCAGCAGAACTGAGTCGAGATGCCCTTGTCAAAACAAAAGGCAGGAAGGAAATACATCAGCAGTGGAATTAGGGATAGGTTTACTGAGATGAGTATATGGACACTTCCCAGTTGTGTTGGGATGGGGTCAAGAAGGCCAGGTTGAGGCTGGAGCTGAATCTGGAGAGGGATGCAGAGAATAACAAGAAGGCTTCTATAGGTACCTCAGCCAGAAAAGAAAGGTCAGCGAACATGTACCTGCCATGATGAGCAAGATCAGCAAACTGGTAACAACAGACAAAAAGAAGGCTGAGGCACACAGCGAATGTTTTGATTCACTCTTCACTGGACACCTCTCTTCCCACACCTCCTGAGAGGATGGACCACAGGACGAGGACAGGGTCAAGTCCCTCCTAATAGAAGAGAAGATCAGGTTCAGGACCACCTGAACATACCTAAGCCTATAGGATCTGATGACATGCATCCCAGAGTCCTGAAGAAATCAGTGGTTGCTGATACTTGAAAGGTCCTGGCAGTGAGGTGAGCTCTCTGGTCACTGGAAAAGGGAAATGTTGCACCAATTTTCAAAAAGCGTAGAAGTGAGTGCCGCAGGACCTACCACCAACCTGTCAGCCTCACCTCTGTGCCTGGGAAGCTCATGGAACAAATCCTCCTAGAAACTACACTAAAGCACATGGAGGGTAAGGGTGTGATTCAAAACAGTCAGTATGGCATCACCAAGGGCAATCCTGCCTCACCAACCTTGTGGGCTTCTAATGATGGAGAAAGGAAGACCAACAGATGTCATCCACCTGGACTGCTGTAAGACCTTTGACACTGACCCCCACCAACATCTTTATCTCTAAATTGCAGAGATATAGATTTGACAGGTAGACTGTTTAATGAGTAAGGAATTGGTTAGATGGTCACAGACAGAGAATACTGATCAATGGATGATGTCCAGATAGAGACATTGGATTGAGACAATGGATGATGTCCAGAGATTGGTGGCAACTGTTGTCCTTCAGTGTTTTGCACTGGGACCAGGATTGTTTAATATCTTCATCGCTGATATAGACAGTGGGATTGACTGCAGCCTTACAAGTCTGTAGATGACACCAAACTCAGCAGTGTGCTTGAGACACCCTGAGGGACAGGATGTTATCCAGAGGGACCTTGGCAGGCTTGAGAAGTGAGCATGTGTGAGTCTGTGGTATCAATGCAGGCTGAAGGATGAAGGGATTGAGCGCAGCCCTGCAGAGAAGGAGTTGGGAGTACTGGTGGATGAAAAGATGGACATGAGGCAGCAATGTGTGCTCACAAAACTAAAAGACCAACTGTGTCCTGGGCTGCATTAGAAGAATGACCAGCAGGAGGTGATTCTCCTCCTCTTCTGCTCCTATCTGGAGTTGTCACCACAAGACACAGACCTGTTGGAGGGTCAGAGGAGGGCCACAAAAGCGGCCAGATGGCTGGAAGACCTTATCTGTTAGGAAAGGCTAAAAAAGTTGGCCTTGTAAAGGCTGGAGAAGACTCTGAGGACTAAGTGCAGCCTTTCAATACTTAAAGGGGGCCTGTAGGAAGATGTAACAATTTTTAACAAAGTCTGTTGCAACAGAACATGGGGTAATGGTTTTAAACTAAAAGATGTCAGATATACATTAGATACAAGGAAGATATTTTATTACAGTGACGGTGTGGGGTAACTGCCTAGCTTACTGTGTGTGGGTGAGGAATGCAACTTGGTTTAGGCTACTTAGGGAGAAATCTTGAGATGCTCACAACCAAGAGATATCAACCATCAATACCAGATGAAGAATATCTTCTTTTAACCAAATTACGCAGGTTAAGATTACACTGAGCAGTCCTCCCTTCTTTTCTTTCACAGGTGCCCCAATGACTGTGAATTCCACCTGGGACCAAGGATTCCCATATGTGGAGTTGTAGTGTCCTCAAGAACTGCTAACAGTTTTGACTGCAATACTGCTACTTTTAATTGTAGTTATAGTAGGGAAACAAAAATTTTAGTAAGCACGTGGACAAAATATTTTGTTTGGGGAATCCTATTAACGCAAGTTTTCTTCAATGATAGCTTTATCTTAAGTCAATTAATCTGAATCTCATATTACAATTCATCTAACCTTTTGCATAAATACATGTTAGTCACATTACTGCACAGTTACCCCTTCCTGAATCTGCTGAATCTCAAGCAAATTGGGGAAAAATGGTGCATTGAATGGGAATTTGAAATCTAAAGTCTAATGTTTCCCATCTGAATACATCAACATTGGAACTGTGCTGAAGCAACCACTGACAAGGAGATTCAGAGAATGGGTCCAGTAGCACAAGATAATCAGGACAGAATGTGTCTGTTATAATTACACCATATGTCTTACTGATACCTGGTCTCATGTAACCAACACGGACACGTAGTGCGACACAGCATGTTCCGCATTTGGCATATCCTCTACAGAACACACTGTGCGGTCAGTGGTGATAGCATCTGGACCACTGACCTTCTGTCAGCTCACACTGGGAATATTGACTCATCCTCTTTGGAGAAAACAAACTTTTGCACCTTCCTTATGGTTGGGTTGGAAGAATTAAACATGCAACTACAAGCAACAAAGATGGTACGGCAAAACAGACTGATGTTATACCCATGTGAATGAAGCAAGGGGATACCTTACCATATGACATGAATGCAGGTTTATTTAGCACACTTCAAGAGAAAGGTCAACAAAGCTGAAGGGACTGGAGAAGTGACTCAGGAAACTGAGATTGTTGAGTCTGGGGAAAAGGAGACAGACCTGAGAACTCATTGCTCTCTACAGCTACCTGAAAGGACGTTGTAGTGAGCAAGGGGGTCAGTCTCTTCTCCCTATACTAAGTGACAGAAACAGATAAAATGGCCTGAAGTTGTGCCAGGGGAGGTTTAGATTGGATAGTAGGAAAACTTTCTGTCCTGAAAGAGTGGTCAGGCATTGGAATTGGCTGTCCAGACAGGCAGAGTCACTGTCCCTGAAGGTGTTCAAGAAACATGTGGACATGTCACTTCAGGACATGGTTTAATGGCAATGGTGGTGTTAGGTCGATGAGTGACCTTGATCTGAGAAGTCTTTTCCAACTGAAACAATTCTATGACAGTTTGAGAAGCTTACAATCAATAGATATTTGTGTTATCTCTGGGAATGCAGATCCATGAAGCTGGCCTGCCAAGGAACTGAAGGAGGGAGTCTTGTGAAAATAAGATGGCCCTGTTATGTCTAAGACTAATAAAACACAGCTAAAACAACAAAACTACGCAGCCTCGGAAGATATTTTGAAGGCTACACTGCTTGAACACAGATTTTTGCCTATTTAACTGCATTTTTAATACTAAAGTTGTCACCTCTCATATAGTAAATGAAGCAAATGGAATATATGCTAAACGTGTGACTACGTAACTCAACTCCACCCAAATCATGCTAAATGTCATCTACTGGGTAGAGACAGCCAGGGTTTGGGTTAAAGAAAAACAAGCAAACACAAAACCTCCACAAACCAGAGGGAACACCTCCCTTGAGTGGAAAGACTGTGGATTTAACAGAGATGTGGATGGGCAATGGGCTGTACCTCCTTTCCTCCACCCAAGACAAGGACGCCTTGGTAAGACTTGCACATTCAATAGATGATTTAACATTTGCTAGCATTATTATTACTCTCATACCTTAGTGCTATTGCAGAGACTTGTGTCTCTGGCTTTGTTGGATGTTCCCCAAGATTTATTAACTTAAGATCAATCCCTTGCAGTTAGTGCATATATCACAAGCAATCTCAAATCTGCTGTGTCTGTTGCTTTAATAAATTAAAGCCATCAAATATTTTAACTCTAGCTTTCTTAACCTGTATCAGTGCAAGTCCTTACTAGGGCACTGGAAAATAGGTAGATGTTATCTTTGCCAAACACTTTCAAGCAAGAGTCCTGGGGCTCTAAGACAGGCAGATGTCAGGATCTCACCTCTAACACCACAGGGTGGTGAAACAATAGAACAAGTTGCCTAGAGAGCTGGTAGAAGTCCATCCTTCGAAACATCCAAGCTCAGGCTGCAGAGGCCTCTGAGCAACTACATCTAGTTAAAGATGTCCCTGCTTATTGTGGAGGTTGTTTGACTTATATGACCTTCAAACACCCTTTCCAACCCAAAACATTCTATGATTCTATGACTATCTTCCATGGATGGGACCTCACAATTGGAGCAAGAGCATAAGGAAGAAGGAATGGCAGAGACAACATGCAGTGAACTGACCACGAATCTGTTTGCCATCCCCCTTTGCCATTCCAGGGGAGGAGGTAGAAAATTCCAGAGTCAAGCTAGGCCTGTGAAGAAGAGAAAGGTAAGAGGAAAGATTTTTTTTTTTTTTTTAATTTCTCATTATACTGCTCTTGACAATGAATCACATTAATTTTCCCAAGATGAGTCTGTTTTGCTTGTGACTATACTTACTGAGTGACCTCTCTGTCCTTATCTCAACCCACAAGTGTTTTGCTCTATTTTCTCTCCCCTGTCCAGCTGAAGGGAGGAAGTTTCAGAGCACCTTGGTGGTCACCTGGTGTCCAGCCTAAGTTAACTCACCACAACATGACAACTTACTTTCTCCACTCATTGTAACTTCCATAGCCTCTAATTTATTATGTTCTGTGGAAACAAACTCAACTATAGAATTCTCCTCACACTTCCTTATTCAGTAAAACAGGCTACAGAAGGGATCAGTCACTTTTCTAATGGATTTTTTTAGTGTTTACTTCTCTGTAGTTGCCAATTCTTGACTTTATCTTTTAAATAGGTCAAGTATCTCATTTCCTGGTGATCTCGCCTGGCTAGTTACCACACACTTCCACACTATTCCATCAGGAGTTCCCACAACCCCATCACACTCTTACCTTTCTCAAGTAAACAAGACCCAGCTCTCCCAAACACTCCTATTACCATAGCTCCTTGTGCTCCAACTGACAATCATGGTAACATCTGAAAGCAAAAGCAGCAACACAGATACATGTCAGCCAGTACCTGTGACACAACCACATTGCTCAGCAGTCTTCTGTTGTTCATCTTGCAGCTTAACAGCAAAAATACCCATTTGTGTTCAGACTCTATCAGACACATGAAAACTTGGAGAATGAGGGCAAGTTACTGTAATTATGCTCAGTCTATATGGTCATTCTAAGTGATTAACTCCTTCTGATGGGGACTGTTTTATATGACTGAATATACTACCTATTTTGCATACATATACAATCCAGAACAGAGAGCACTCAAGATTTATGCACGATGTATATACACAGATACAGAAAATACATGTAGTCTAGTTTACTTTTAGGCAAATTCCAGCTGAAGCCAAGGTTTCATTATGTAGTGTGTAGAACTTAAAAGAGAAATATCTAAGTAGCTGTTGCTGTTTAAGCTTCCCTGAGTCCACAAAGCTCAACGGAACAAAATTTAGGATGCCTCCCTCTGTCCCCTTCTCCCTGTACAAAAGATTTTAAGCAGAGGGGTAAGAGTGGTAAAACCACCCAAAGAACAGTCTTGCACCAATCTAGAAGTTAAAAAGAAAACTTTAACAATAAATAAAAGGTGTATATGCTAAAGGAGAGTTACAGAAATAGAAGGGAAGGGAACAAATGCAAATACAAAACCAGGTTGGATGGCAGTGGATTCTCTGGATTGAGATGGATTTTGTCCTTGTGTGCAGGAGGGAGCAGGGCTGGCCACGTGGTTAGCTGGAAACTGCAGCAGCAGGGAGACATTGCAAAAAAAGAGAGTAAGAGAGCAAGAGGAACTTGAGTTGCCCCTTAAACAGGGCTGTGGACAGGAAGAGGAAGTGGGATAAACTTTGACCTGGGGGGNCCTTCTCCCTGTACAAAAGATTTTAAGCAGAGGGGTAAGAGTGGTAAAACCACCCAAAGAACAGTCTTGCACCAATCTAGAAGTTAAAAAGAAAACTTTAACAATAAATAAAAGGTGTATATGCTAAAGGAGAGTTACAGAAATAGAAGGGAAGGGAACAAATGCAAATACAAAACCAGGTTGGATGGCAGTGGATTCTCTGGATTGAGATGGATTTTGTCCTTGTGTGCAGGAGGGAGCAGGGCTGGCCACGTGGTTAGCTGGAAACTGCAGCAGCAGGGAGACATTGCAAAAAAAGAGAGTAAGAGAGCAAGAGGAACTTGAGTTGCCCCTTAAACAGGGCTGTGGACAGGAAGAGGAAGTGGGATAAACTTTGACCTGGGGGGTCCTCCTCCCAGGAGAGGCCAGGTACACCTGGGGTGATCAGGTTTCTAGACCACTCCCCTAGCCCAGCTGGGCTTAACCTGGAAGAGTAGCCAAGACAGCCAAACCCCGTCGTAAGCCATCGGCTGGCAGTTACATATGGTAGGTAAGATTTGCGGAAGAACGCCGCTGAGTTTACGACACATTGAACACATAAATCTAGGATGCCAGTTTCCTGCTCAGCAGGACCTCTGTTTATACCTTAAACAATGCATTGAGGCAATTAGAAGTCAAGGAATGTGGCCACTGCTATAAGCTGTAAGTGCCAAGGTGACAGGTTTAGATACAGAGGTTCATGTGCCTGCCTGTGAGCAGGCATGACCTGAGCCCGTGACCTACACACACAGGGTGTTTGTCTCCAGCAGCAAACAAACTGAAAATATACAAGGAAAAAAAAAAGAAGTTGGAACCCAAAACGTTGGATTTATCACCAGTTCCACATGTTTTGAACTCTCAACTCTTCTTTGAGAACATCAGCATGCTAATAACAGTAAGTGGGGGAAAAAGAGAATATTCAACAGAAGTGAAAAAGGATATTTAAAGGAAATTTTGAATGAACAATAATCTTGTGATGTGCGAGAAATCCATCCTTGTTTCAACACACTGCCTGCTTCTCAGGGCTATTCCTACATCCAACAGTGTCTCTTGGCCATCTCCAAACGCAAAAGAAAGCTTTCTAGTAGCCTCTGTGTGCTGGTTTGAGGCTAATTGAAATATTTTAATGAGAAAAATTATATCATTGGCTGTGAAAAGAAATAATTGTGATGTCTATATTACCCATTGGTTTTGCTTAGAGATATAAAAAAGCCGAAACATAAACAAAGATTCTGAGTCTCTGTCTGGCTTCTGCTTGCTTCGTTAACTACTTTGCCTGGACCTGTATAACTCAATCTAATCATTCTTCTTCTAACTCCTTATCTGGTATCTCACCCCTGCATGTAAGCCTTCTGAGTTAAGGGAGGGGGTGGGAAGAAGAAAGGGAGTTAGTTCAGAGCCTTCCTGGGTGGTTCTGCTGTTAGTGAGGGGTTTTGAATTTCTGTCTTATTAACTTGTACACAAGTGTATAGAGATGCAAATATCTGCATATGTTGTGTATACATGCTTGCAAATTTGTGCTACACTAAAATATAGCTTTGTCCTTACCTTCCAGCCATCTGAGCTAGTCTGGTGAATCTCCTGGGGAGGGGGGGAAAACTCCCAAACCACCACATTATGGTAATGAAAATGAATCACTGGACTTATGAAAGTCTAGGCAAATAATGTCTCCTGACCCCTCCTTTCAATATACAGACCTCACAGTACAAGAGCACATCTCCTTTAACATAGGCACAAACAGTGAAACCCACAAACACAGACCAGCAGATCAGAGATCAACTCCATTTCACACAATTTGCAAAGTCGAAGCATGAGTGCTCATGGTTGATGATAAGAATTATGTCCACAATCCTGAAAACCTGTCTGCATCTGCTCTGTTGCTGTGGTTTTTGGATAGTAACATCTGCACTGCCTGGTGAACTATATGCTCTCTCTACCCAAGGTTTTGCAACACGAATTATGTCACATTCAGCATCAAACTCCAAACTCAAACACAGAAATCAGACTGCCATATATCTTGTATATAGATACACACCAACCGAGATACACTTGTCCTTCTTTTTGTGCATTACAAATTCATAACAACAGCAGTTTGCTTCACTTGCAAAGGCAAAGTATAATCCTTCCTTGTTAGCACTATAGAAGCAAAGGGAACACAAGCAGGTGTAGCAAGGCAGCATTTTGTTTACCAGAGATCAGAAGCACCTTCATGTCCCATTAACATGCCTGTCAGAGATACCCTGCTAACTGTATTTTCCATTAAGACCTCTGGACAGCCCTAACAACCCTTATGTCCCAGTTTCCCTTCTCTTAAGGCTATGTGATAGCTCCCCCATTTTGAAGCCACTGCTTCTATAATATAAGCATCTCCAGCAGCTACAAGAGTCACACACAGAAACATTCAGGTTGGAAAAGCCCCTCAGGATCACCAAGTCCAACCTAGAACCCTACTCAATAAGATTCAACTTAAACCATATCCCTAAGCATCACATTCAAATGACCCTTAAACACTTCCAGGGCTGGTGACTCCACCTCCCTGGGCATCTCATTCCAGTGCCTGACCACTCTCTCTGCGAAAATCTTTTTCCTAATGTCCAATCAAAACCTACCCAGTCTCAGCTTGAGGCCATTCCCCCTTGTTCTGTCTCCAATTATCTGTGAGAAGAGACCAGCAGCAGCCTCTCCACATTGTCCCCTCAGGTAGCTGTAGACAGCAACGAAGTCTCCCATCAGCCTCTTCTTCCTCAAACTAACCATCACCGGCTCACTCAGTCGCTCCTCATTAGATTTACTCTCTAGGCCCTGAATGCTGAACACAACTTGCAAGAGGTGCAATTCAAATTAACCATTAATTTGTCCATTATCCATTAATTAAGTCCATCAAATTATCGCCATTACGCTTCGGTATTTGTTTCTTCAGTAAGTCTTGAAAAGAACAAGCTTAATTGGGTTGGGATGCAGCAAATGCAAAGAAAAAGTATGGAAAGCTATGAGATCACTTCAGGAAACTTCAGCATCACTGAGAGTAACAGGAATTTTCAGCACAAGTAGAAACAAAATCAAGGCAGCAGAAGTTTAGCAAAGCAAGATAAAGGCATAAAACATCAACGTTTTGTAGGAAGTCACCTGGACTGCCAGGACAAGGGGACTGAAATGTTCTGAAAGGGTACCACGTGAGCCCCAAGAATGGCTGGGAATTTCTTTGCAAGATCAAACACAACTGCAAGGAACTTTACATTTCAAACATCTGCCAGCTAATGGTCAACATAAAAGAACAGTCAAGTCGATCCTCCAGGTGCACTGTGTCAACCCCTAGAACAATGCAGTTATCAAGCCAAAATATTCTTTGCTCAAAGAATAACTCCATTTCTCAGAACAGGAAACTCTCCCAGAATGAGCAATTCAAAGTCAGTTTCAGGTCTGAGAAGGCCATCTTTTCCACTTAGCTAGACTGATCAAATTAGCATAGCTTAACTCTCTAGCACAGATGAATCCCAAGCAGTAATTCCAATGACACTAAGTAATAAATACCACAACATATCTGTACACAGTCAACGACAGCCATCCCAACTCTACCAAGCAGTATTTAAGTATTGCTGTCTACAGAGATCCTAAAATCTTTAGTGTTTACACTAGGCCCTCCCTCTACAGAGATGCAGTAAACTTGAGCCTGCACTACTCCTCCATAAATCCATAAGATCTTCAGATCAAAATTTAAAAATAGTTCTGTAGGCATTAATTTTGGCATCTCTTTGCTGGGTAATTATCCTTAATTAGAAAATTCCTAGAAACACAAAAGCTTTCAAAACTAGACATAGTGTCTTGAAAAATAAAGCTCTCCTACAGTGAGGAGACATAGAATCTTTTCTTACATCCTGCCCTCTGGACTTCTTTGGACTATTGGACCTCTTTTTATGACTACTAAACTTGATCAGAAAAACAAAGAAACAAAAGCAACCAAATGGAAAAAAAAAAAAAAAAAAGAGGGAAGAATAGCAGAAAGAACTAAGCTGCTAGAAACACACCTCTCTGAGACATCATTCCCAAACTGAAAATGCAGCACCCAAAAAACCCAACAAACTAATACTGAAAAACACTTGACCTAAATGTGCTAGGTTTAGCCCATCTGGGGTGGGAGAGTGGTCTGGAAACCTGATTCCCAGGTGGGCAGGGAGACCTGGCCTCTCTTGGGAGGAGGACCCCACCAAGGTCAAAGTTTATTCCACTCCCACTTTCTGTCCACAACCCTATTTAAAAGGCAGTCAAGCTCCTTCTCCCTCCTGTCTTAGCCTCTTTGTTTCTTGCTGATGCTGTTTCTGATAAACACATGGCTGCTATTCACGTGGACAACCCTGCTACCTCCTGTTACGGCCTGCATCCAAGGACAATCCATCTCAATCCAGATAATCCACCTCCATCCAATCTGGTTTTGTATATATATCTGTATGTTTCCTTCCCTTATACCTCTGTAACCTTCTTTTACCTTGTATTTATTATTGACGACCTTTTGACTGCCAACTCTGTTTAAGGTTGTTCTTCAGTTGTTTGACCCTTTCTACTCTTCTGCCTAATTTTTCCATATGGGGAGAAGGAGAGAGGGGAGGCATCCTAAGCTCTGTTCCACTGGGCTCCTGGAAAGCTCAAATGGCAACACTAAAACAGAAATGAAAGGTTAAAGAACAATAAATAAATGCCAAAAGTCTTTGCTTAAAATGCTTTAAGGGCACTTTTGCCCCAATCTAACTGCAGGCTCCAGAAAATACTGGCATCCTCTTTTGGTCTCACACCTTGCCACTCAGCCTTCATGCAGATGGTTGACCAGAAATACTTCAATTAATTCACATTAAACAGGTCCATAACAATATGGGGAACTTGTCCAGTTTGCAAATTCTCTTTTAGGACGCAGATATTTTAGAAGTGAACCTCAAAAGAAATTTTGTTTCTCATGGATTTTTGATCTTTTTATGAACTCTCCCTGCAATAAATAAGTTCCCCTCCAAATCCTTACAATTCCTATTCCTTGCAGTTCCATTGGTTTCCCTAGTTCTTGATACTCTCCCTATTGTCTCCTGCACACCTGTAGGAAAGACCACAGACTGCTTGGAAGCAAATCACTGGCTACCTGCCCAGGAACCACCTATGTGCATAGCCCATGGGTCAGTAAGCCAAATAAAACAGTATTCACTCCCTTCATAGTGTTTTCTTCACTTCTGTTTAACCATTAATTTCTTACATTATAAAGAAGCCTCCAAGTCAGAAGCTATTTACAAGAGAGAGAAAAAAAAAGACTAAAAGAACAAGCATGAATGTCATGGGTTGAGTATTTGCTGCTGTTATTCAGACCATCTCGCCTCATTCCAGCTCGAAAAGGAAAAGTGCTGGCTGGAGCTAAGTATTGTGGGGCTTGGAGTTCAGACTGCAACATGAGAGGCTTTCTGTTCAAGTTGCTCCTTTCGGGTTCCCAGTTTTTGGCTGCTGTCTCTTCCTCTGTGATGGCAGTGGGACAGGGAGGGGTGGGAGAGTAGCTCCCTGGCTCGGGTTTTCAGCTTGCTTGCTTCTGCTTGCAGAAAAAGCACAGCAGATGCAGCAAACAGGCTAAGGTTAGTGTGCATTTGTATTATTATTTTATCCATTCAGTAAACTCTTATCTCACTCTCTTTGTCTCAGCCTGGAGCTATTTTTGTGTGTTGCTTTTCCCTTCTGTTTTGGGGGAAATGGACAGGTTAACTCATTGGTGCACCTGAACCTGTTACAATGACAGCTTTACACTGAATGCCAACTTCACATTTACATAGTAAGACAACCTGTGGAGGTCATGTATCACAGTTTTTTGCTCTTTGCTTGCTCTCTGCTACTGACTGAATTTAATATGTTAATATATGTTAATTAATATATTCATGTCTTTAATATATTACAGCAGATTTATGCTGGAATGGACTCATCAAATCACAAATACCAGTTAGGTAAAGGCTAACCTAAACCATTATATGATTCTAACATAACAAAGGTTAGGGTACATCAGTATCTGTTATATTTTTCATTTGCAACCCATTTGTCATATACCCTGCATGCTTGGGAAAAAACTCTCTTCATTACTGAACAAATTACATCTCTCAATTCATTTATCTAGCACCTTCTGAGAAAGTGTATCAAGCATGACACCAAAGACAAGACTCACATCCCCAAACACTGAAGAAAAAGCAAGGCAACCAAAAAAAAATCAAAGCAAAAAGCAAACCCAAAACCAACAACCAACCAACCACCAAAAATCCCAAAAGCAAAACAAAACCCAGTCAACCAATCAAGAAACACAAAAACTTTCAAGTGCACGGCTTTATCTGCCAGAAGAAAATAGATTTCATGTACATAAATCACAAAGCAAATAAGTTAGGGAAAATGGTTGAGAGGCAGAAACATATCTCTGCTTTCAGCACTCCTTCAAATACAAACAGCTATTGATACTTAACCATTTCTACCATCATACATATACCAGCATATACATCCATTGCAAAAGGTATTTTTGGGTGTATGGGCGGAAGATCATAGAATCATAGACTGGTAAGGTTGGAAGGGACCTCAAGGATCATCTAGTTCCAACCCCCTGCCATAGGCAGGGACACATCCCACTAGTACAGGTTACTCAAGGCCTCGTCCAACCTGGCCTTGAACACCTCCAGGGAGGGAGCAGCCACAACCTCCCTGGGCAACCTGTTTCAGTGCCTCACCACCCTCACTGTAAAGAAGTGTGTTATGATGATCATGCTGAAAAAAATCAAGATTGGAAAAGAAAATAGAAGTCACAGAAGACAGAGGTCACATCTCTATGCCTAAGCAAAGTGCAGTCTCACTATCATTTCCAATCATCTGCAAGTAAAATTGTTTCAGAGCACCAGTTTCTTCTCCTCAAGGGTCACTATCCTTGGAAGTCTCACACAGCATTATGAACTCAAGGTCTACTCTTCTGTTTGCAGTGGCTGCTGTGCTTTTGCTGGAGCTGTGTGCTCGCAGTGCCTGACATCAAGCACTTGCTCAGTGAGTGCACAGCTTGCAATCCCTACACAAGTCTAACTTTGTGTGTTTTATATTAGTATTACTTTTTTAAAAATCATTTTATCAAGCCTTTCTCCCCTTCCTTCCTCCTGTTCCCCTTCTCTGAGTGGGGATGGAGAGGGAGTACAGTGGTGTTGTCATTGGGTGATAGAACAACTGGACAAACAAAGACAAGCCTTCACTCCCAAGCCTCCAAAAATCACATAGAACTTCTGAAACTCCTCTAAAGTCCAACCTGTATCCAATCTCCAAAACCATCTGCAAAAAACATTTTCAGATCATAAACAGTCGATGTAATTGTGCTCAAAACGCACACAATTCACAAGGATCATTGACTCCCAGGGTTTCTGAGCCAAAAGGCTCAATGAGAGTACTAAATTTGCAAAAGACCTTGTGCTGGTTTGAACTAATCAGAATATTTTAATAGAGAAAATTATATTACAGGCTGTGAAAGGAAAACAATGGTGATGTCTACTTCACTCATAGGCTTGCTGAGATGTTTAGGAATAAGAACTCAAAACAAAAGATAAGTCAGCCGGACACAGCGTCTGGGG
>WBNM01039391.1:629-16034 GCA_013399055.1 Ramphastos sulfuratus | reverse complement strand
AGGGGCAGCTCTTGGGGGGGGCGGCGGCGGCAGGGGCAGCAGGTTAAACTTCTCAATGAAGGGACACAAAGACATCTCCTAGTTCTGCTAAGGAGAGTTTTGCTTTTTGAAGCCCCACGTTTCTGCAGTGCATTTTAATTACCACTAGCGTCACACTAAATTAATAGTGTCATTAGCAGGCACATGGTGCCACCAGCGTTCATGGGATGTAGCTTACTGATCCAAAAGGGAAAGTGTTAAAAGGATAGAGGAAGGGGTGAAAATAAAGGTAGGAGTGAAAATAAAGGTGAGGGACTACACGAGCGCTGTTTGACCTTTTTTTTTACGTGAAACTGAGTAAATCAGGACTGGTGAAGACTCTCAGCAGGAGTTTTTTGATCACACAGGTGAGAAAACTGAAGTATTTACACATATGAATCTGATCAGCCACAGCACAGGGCCTGACTTACTGACTTTGCCTCATCCCAATGTGCCAGACTCTGGACCAAGGCAGCACGGAGCAGATTCGTGCAGCATTCAGGTCAGCTTTACTGGAGTGGCAGCAGCCTGAGGAAGGGTAAGAGGAATAACTGGGGCTAGCTATCAGTTCAGCCATCACAGCTCAATATACACCCAGATCTCTCCACTAGACCTAATCAAGGACTAGCAGCTTTGATTTCTGGATGCCCACATTGGAACGTGCAGGTGTCAAACTATTGGGCTCCTGCAGTTGAGTAAATCTCTTTGAAGTGTTTCAAGAGGAGTATACAAAATCACCACTCAGTTTTTAATACCAGGGCCTCTGCCTTTTCTTCTTCCAAAAAAAAAAAAAAAAACAAAAAAACCACAGAAATAATACCCACACCTTCTGTGGATGTTCTGAGGACTTTGCTGAGTTAATCGAGGACAGAGATGCTTTTTATATGCCCTTGTCAAAAATGTTGTACTGGGTAACTCAAATATACTTTAGATGAGATTTATGTTGCTTATCAGAAAAGATAAACAAACAAAACAGTTTTAATCCTTTCCAAATCGAGGGTTATTTAAATTTGTCAGTTTAACATACTATCTGAACTGACATAAATATCCACCACTGACCCATCCTCTTTATTCCCTTCCTAGTAGGAGGCTAAGCTCATATGCCAGCTAGGATTTTATTGCCATCCTCAGATAACAGCAGCTGATACACAAGGAGAACAGAGAAACCTGTTATGGCTGCAAATATCAACAGCTCCCCGAGAGTGGTGGGGGAAGCATATGTCACCTTATTAAATCTGCACCAACTGAGGTGGAAGTAACAGAAGGCATCTCCCTCCAGAGCTGGAAGAGACTGGAAGAGAAATGGTTCTGTAAGGAAAGCTCTTGCTTTTCTCTCTGTAAAACTATCTGTAACAGGATGTTAACAAGGATGGCTTTTCCTAGAAACAGGGATTTAAAACACAAACCTAAAAAGCCAACAGCTGCCAAGGCAGGATGGAATACAGAACTTCTCAGAAAGAAATAGCTTTGGGGCAAGTCAGTACATTCAGCTGCCTCCTCCTAGTGAAACAGAAGATGAGAAGGTTTAAAAACTTGTGGTACTTCTCCCACTTTCTTCCCAAGTGGCAAATCAAAGGGCAAAGGATGGATGGTGTTAGATACACTTATTCACAGCTCAAAGAGGTCACGGAGTGCTCCACCAGAGGCATGCACAGCAAAAATGCAGACCAGATCAAATGCACAGTCCTCTGCCTTCTGCATGCTACTTGCTGGCCCAGCCACTCTTCCCATTGTGTTTGCAGACATATGGATATACACATGCACAGAGTCACCTGAATATGATTTATGTCTCTAACTTCAGAGAGAAAAAGAGAGGATGAGTGGACATGGACAGCCTCTCTGAAGTCACACAGACATGTATCAGAGGACAGCCTCTCTGAAGTCACACAGACATGTATCAGAGGACAGCCTCTCTGAAGTCACACAGACATGTATCAGAGGACAGCCTCTCTGAAGTCACACAGACATGTATCAGAGGATAGCCTCTCTGAGGTCACACAGACATGTATCAGAGGACAGCCTCTCTGAAGTAATATAGACAACTACCACAGAATGATTATGGTTGGAAGGGATCTTCAAGATCATCCAGTTCCAACACCCCTGGCCTTGAGCACCTCCAGGGAAGGGGCATTCCCAGCCTCCCTGGGCTGTCTCTCACCATCCTCACTGCAAAGAATTTCTTCCTAATATCTAGTCTAAATCTAACCTCCTCCTCAAGCTTAAAGCTGTTCCCTCTTGTTCTGTTACTACAAAAAAAGTCCCTTCCCAGCATTCTTGCAGGCCCCTTTGGGTACTGGAAGGCCATTACAAGGTCTCCCTGGAGACTTCTTTCCTCCAGGCTGAGCAGCCCCAACTCTAGTGCTGGTGTTAGCTTTCTTTTAGGATTCTGATTGCAGCTGATGCAAGACACAAACAGTTAAGCACCAGGGGAGGAAACAGTTTTGCTACACCTTTAAGGAAAGCAAGCAAACAAAAATACCACATTAGGAATAACAAATACAACTTCTGGATTTTTTTTTCCCCCCCCAGCAGTGGATGGTTTTTCAATTGATAAAACATATCAGCTGCAAGTGTCATGATTACCTGAATCTAGTGTGGATTAAAAAGGGAGCAGATGCGAAATTCCCAACAAATTCAGTTTTTCAAGACAGTTATAGACAAGATGGTTTTGGAAAGGGAAAAAAAAAAAAAGAGGCAGTTTCAGTTATTCATTACTGCATGTCATAATATGGACACCACACTCTCAGTTCTCAGCCACTGTGGGGTTTGTCCTTAGCTCTTAGACTAATAATATTTGAAAATGCAACATACTCTTAGAATCGTAGCAAGTTGAACTGATTCTGAGTCGGGGGGGGGGGGAAAAAAAACCTCAGATCTGTTCTAAATAAATATCTTCACAAAATTGTCTCCCAACCAGGAAAAGAAAGTGATCCTTTTCCTTCAATGTCAAAGTAATCATTTCTTGCACCATGACAAATAATAACTGTCTGTGCCAGTAATTCTTGACATCATGTGATGGCTTCATTAAAAACCAGAGCATTAATAAAGTGCTCATAGATATATTTAGGGAACAAAGTAGAAAATTCAATCTTGAAAACAATTCTTCTCCCCCTTATAAATTATATTTGCTGTGTAAATATCTGGTTTCAAGACTAAGCTAATTTATTAGGTATTTTAGGAAGCTTTTGGAAAGCCAAGTATTTATGTAACAGATGGAGGGACTGAATCCAAGGGATTGAAAGCCTGAAGGATCTTCCCAAATATTGGGGTTTAATTTAATTCAAGGAGTGTGTCTAATTTCAAGAGGTGAAGCATCCCTAAGTTTCTGCTATACAGGGAATTAGTGAGCAAGCTTTGTGCTATTTTTGGGCAGAATATATTAGTTGTCTTATGCCCCTGTGTGGCCAACCTAGACAACAAATTCACTTTCACATAGCTGTGACACAGAAGTAACAAGGTGTGGTGGGAGATGCCAGCTGTAGCTAAATCCACTGCTTCCCCTTCTCCAAGAACAGCTGCTGATAGGTCCTGCAATGGTAAAATTGGGCTGATGACTGCTCTGTACAGCTCCTACCCGTTGTAGTCACAGAGGATACTCAGCATTATCAACTGATGTGTTAATCTGAATATTGCCCAAAGCAACTGTGACTTCACAGAGCATGCTGCTACAAACAGGGCATCTGACAGCAGAGTGTTTGCACACTTAACTCTATCAGAAAATCCAGCTCCTAGCCAAAGGTCTTTTAAAGGCATTTCAAAACTTCATTGCATTGTCTTTAGTCATTTGAAGAGCAAACTACGTCACTGAAAGCTACCAGAGAAATTTTAGACTACAGTAACACCAAAACTCCTTTAGATGACACGTTAGAATTCAGATGAATTTTCAAAAGAGGTCTCCTGATTTCTTTTCCCAAACACAGAATTTATTCCACAAGCTAGCTGTTTGCCAAATGCTAAGAACATCAAACAATTCCTGTGACCTCCTGATGAGAAGGAATTTCTTTTTCAATCAGAAGCATCCTATTCTACAGGAGATAACGCTGCAGTCCCCAGCATAAGCAAAACCCAGGTTTGAGGTTAAGTCACTCCTTCACTGCTTCCAGTGGCTACAGACAGACAGGAGCAAGGCCCCAGAAAGCAGCTATCTCTTTTACATTCACAATGGCATCTCACAGCTGGCAAAAGAGGACTAAACTGCAATACTCCTCCAGCAGCAGCTCTGGATAGTAAAATCACTTAACAGGTTAATGCCTGCTGGGTCCTCTCACTTCAGCTCCTGCAGCACAAACAGCAGAGACTCACCCGGTTGGAAAAGACCTTAAGATCATCAAGTCCAACCACAACCTAACATCTCCCTGTACACACAACCATGCACTTGATGTAAGGTTTGTGTGGGAACTAAAGCAGCACAGTTTAATACAGGCTCCTGTTAAGGCTATGGTACAACAGCAGGTCAGGGTGAGGTCAGCATCCGTCACACAGCAAAATCACAGCATATCTAAACTTCCAGAACTGAGGAACTCCAAGAACAGGTGATGGGAAAATGAATAGGAACATATTTGCAGCTACAGTTATATGCATAGCACTTAGTTTCCTATGACTTTTTGTATCCTCTCCCATTACCTACTATATTATTAGTGTGCATTAACCGATCGCATTCATTGGAAGGCAATTTCGTCACATTACTGCTTCGTGTGAGCAGCAGCTAAGCATTCTGTGCTGTCAGCTCTTAGCTTTGGGGGCTCTTCTACTTTTTAGAAATGGAAAAAACATAACAAAACAAACAAACAAAAAACCCCCACACCACCAAAGGATCATCTCTTTTGAGTTAGACAACATTTGAAACTTGAAAGTCCAAAAGACAGAGACCGTATTATACCTCAAAGTAGAGCCTTTTGCATGCTAGAGGAATTCTTTTCTTTTCCTCACAGAATCACAGAATGTTAGGGGATGGAAGGAAAGATCATCCCATCCAACCCCCCTGCCAGAGCAGGATCACCTGGAGCAGATCACACAGGAACACATCCAGGCAGGTTTTGAATATCTCTAGAGAGGGAGACTCCACAACCCCCCTGGGCAGCCTGTTCCAGGGTTCTGTCACTCTCAGTGAATTTTTTTTTTTCCCCCCTCATGTTTCCATGGAACTTCCTATGCCTCTTACCACAGTTCTTAATGGATGGACAATTATTTTTTTAGCAAAATGCATTACATTAATGGTGCAATGCTTTAAGTGGGGAAAAAAAAAACCTACCTAAAATCATTACTTTGATTTAATGAGGAAAATGCCTTTTGTTTTTAAATCAGGAAGACCACAAGAAAGCAGTAGCCTCAAAAATAACATGGCAAGATGTTTTTAGTGACTGCTCAGTGGATGACTTCCTCAAAGCTCTTCTGTCAAGATCAGATTTGAAACACTTTTACTCAAAAGGTTTTTATGAAATAGAGTTAGCTGATTGTTTTTAACTGCTAACTGCATAAAAGACAGAAATCACAACCTAGGTCTTGCAGATTACTACTGCATGTTGTTTAAAATTGCACAACGTTTTCTGAGGCCAAGAAAAACACAATATTGCTCCTTAGAAATACATTCTCTAAGTAAGAGAGACCATACAAAGTGGGAGGCTGCATTTCCTAGCAATCCTTTCCTGTTTGGCAGTCTTCTAGAAGAAACAACAATTCCAAATCTCAGGCACATTTCAAATGCAATATAATTCTGCTCTGATGTCTTTTGATTTCAAGCTGATACCAGATGCAGCTTTTGCTAGAGACTTGGAAGGAAAATGCACAGGTAAAGGCACCATGCACATCTATATGTGGGGAAAAAAAAAAAACCACCACACAAACACACCAAAAAAAAAGAAAAAAAACCAACCCAGAGAGCCTTGCACTTCAATCTGCAAACCCAGAGAATCACTGCTTGGTTTGTAGCTGATCAGAACAGTTGCTAAGGGCTTTGGTTGGTTGCTGCAGGCCTGAAACTATACACTTGGAAACAGGCACTGCTTTACCGTCACAGCTGATAATACAGAAATTATTGCTCCATTTTGCAGAGCTTCAAAGCTTCCCACAGTACAGCAAAGGGATGTGAGAAAAATCTCATTGACTACAGATTTTCATTTCTAGCTAAACCAATCTTATGATCCTTAACAGCTCTCTCCATAATTTCACATGCCCGGTTGGAAATCCGTAACCAAGAGACCAAAACTTGGAAACAGTCACAGGAAATAAATATGAAAAGCTGTATAAAGGAAACACCAGCAGGAAGGGAGAGAATCCTTCCAATATTCTGTGAAATGAAACGATGAAGGTTTTCTGAAGCATTAAGTGCAAATATCACTGTGGTTAAGAAACAATATCCCATTTAAAAGGGATTTCTCCCACGGCTAGAGAGAAGCAGATGAAAACCTTGGATGTAGTCTCTGCAATATTCCACCCTTTTTCCAGAATGTTTCCATCAGTGCACCCTCCTTATGACAAGAGCTACAAGATTTTAGGGTTTTTTTCCTCCCTGATCTGTACTCTCACTCTTCCAGACAAAATTCCTAATCATTTTTTTTACTGTCAACATTGAACAGCAGCACGAGAAAGTTCAAGCCATCAGTATTACAAATGCTGCTGCCCAAACAAGTCGTCATTATTTCAGCTTATTAAGAAAAGGAGTAAAAAACCTAAAGAAGCCAACTCAATAACTGCCCCACACCAGTAAACAACTTCTCCCTATGGCTTTTCACCCCCACAAAACAATCGCTGTTCGCAGTCAGCCTCCGGAGCTTGGCTGAGCTGCTGCAAAGCATCCACTGAGCAGCTATAATGTGGCCAGTTAAAAAGATGATTGAAAAACATCACAGGCAGAATCTAAGTCTTCTGAACACAAGCAGCAGCTTTCTGTTTTGCAAAAGGTATGCAGGGCTATTCATTTACATCTTCAAACAAACCACGTCGGGTTAAACAGACACATCTTTGAGCATTTAATCCTTTCACTGCCATGAGCACACAGAAATCATTTCCGCAGACAAATCTGTGTATGAATATTTCATCTGCTCTGAGGATCACAGCTAATAATGCCAGCCTCTAATGGTGGCTAATGTATTTGAGAGAGGCATAACCATCTTAAATATTTTATTCCACCTTCTGCAGACTGAGCTCTCCTGTAACCCCTTACATAAAACAGCAAAGCACCAAGAGAAGAGACTCACTGCTACCAGAAAAACCTTAGCAGCAGAGAGTGCAATTATCCGAGCACACTGCTGAAACGCATGCAAATAGCTTACTGTCAGCATCAGCAGAGAAACTGGAAAGCAAAAAAAATGTTTCATTTCTACTCACCTGGCATTGTTCAACGTTTGTCCAAAAAGATCATTTTGTAAAATGTTTGGAGGGGATGAGAAAACCCCATGGAAATGAGATAAAACAGAATTGCAGACCTGGCGCAGCGTCTCAAATTGCATTTTTCTCTCTTTCCTTCCCTGCTATTTTTCTTCACCACCTGTCTTAAAAAGTCATCTGTTTTGCACGCACCATCAGATGCAAACATGCCAATCAAGTTCCATATTTCTCCTGGTCTCTGTATAAACTGTGCCTAAATGAGCAGGGATTGATAGTTAATTGTACAGTCATTATTCTTCTAATTCAGTCGTAGAAGGTTTAGCACCCGTGCGGCTTTCTCCTGACTGAGACAAGAATTCTGAACAGCAGTAAGCTTTTTGGGCATTCCCAGCTGAAGTGTGAAGCTGAGCTGCTCTCATGTACTCTACTCATATTTCTCTAAGCCTATTAAAAACACGCAGTCAATAGATGCTGTCGTCAGGAGTTTCAGCACATCTGGCTGCCAGCAGTAAAACCTCAGAAGTGAAAAAAAAAGAGGGCAAGGCATCCTCACACTGTTACTACTGTCTAAGGGGAGGAGGATTTCTGGANGGTGGTGAGACACTGGCACAGGTTGCCCAGGGAGGTTGTGGCTGCTCCCTCCCTGGAGGTGTTCAAGGCCAGGTTGGATGAGGCCTTGAGTGACCTGTGCTAGTGGGAAGTGTCCCTCCCTATAGCAGGTGGTTGGAACCAAATGATCCTTGAGGTCCTTTCCAGCCTTACCATTCTATGATTCTATGATCAGTGACCATATATGTAGGTCTTGCTAATGCAAAGGCAGCTCCAGGAGACAGAAAGACCACTCTGAAAATACTCCTCACATAATAAGCAACATGCAAGCACTGCCACTGTAACCATAGACCTTTCATCTCCTATCTGAAAAGCTATACCATGCCCTAGATGAGAGAACAGGTTTGCAGTGCAAACATTTCAGTGTAACCTCAGTAGGGGACTGAAGCAAACACTGCCACCCGCAGCCGCTCCGTTAGGCGCTTTACATGTGGCACAGGAGCAGTGATTGAGCACAGGCTTGAACACTCCCTCACAAGGAATGGATTATACAAGGCACTACCTTTTGAAAGAAGAAGCCTTCAGTGGTTCTTTGGGTTTTTTTTGGTTTATTTTAAAGAGTTTATCAGCCATGTTAGCACTGAGCAAAAAAATCAGTTACTCCTTTAGGTGCTCCGTACCTGTTGACTTAGAAGAAAACCCGCTCAGAATCACAGAATCAGTCAGGGCTGGAAGGGACCACAAGGATCAGCCAGTTCCAACCCCCCTGCCATGCCCAGGGTTACCTCACACTAGATCAGGCTGGCCACAGCCTCATCCAGCCTGGCCTTAAACACCTCCAGGGATGAAGGCTTCCACCATCTCCCTGGGCAACCCCTGCCAGGCTCTCACCACCCTCATGCTGAACAACTTCTTCCTAACATCCAGGCTGAATCTCCCCATTTCCATCTTGGTTCCACTCCCCCCAGTCCTATCCCTACCTGACAGCCTCAAGAGTCCCTCCCCAGCTTTCTTGTAGGCCCCCTTCAGAAGCCTGTGTGTCCAGTACATATATGTAGGGTAGGAATTCTAGCAGTAAGAAGCAGAATCAGTCATCTATCATACAACAGTTGGGTTTTGCAGCATACTATGCATGGTGAATGCTATTAAATGTAGAGAAAAATAAGCATCCCTGACTACAAACCCCATTTTTTTCCTCTTTGTGTTCGAGGCATGTGCCAGAGGATGGCATTACATAACATTCTGAACATACCCTGCCAGTGTCAAATTGGAAAATAACCACCCCAAAGATTTCCCTGCCAATATCTCATTTTCTATCCACAGCTTTTAACATCTTAGCACTAATTACAGAGTCTCCAAATAAACCAACACAAAATGAGGGCTGTTTTAAAGCTCTTCCACTGGAAGCAATTTTAATCCCAAAAGATATGGGAATAAGCAACCTTCCAGCTAATTAAAACGTTGCATTGATGTGCTCAGAAGGGAGTACCCATCCAGGCTTCTCTGGCCAGAAGGATGGCAGCTAGAATTTATATTTTCAAACCAAAAAAAGGGATAAATTCATCTCCAGGCCCTGTAAAAGACACAGACGACTCTCTACTAGCACCTATGTCAAATACTAGAGGGGGAGGAAATAAAATAATCATTGAGACAATATATGCTAATAAAACTGTTCCCAAAACTCACATGAAAACCTGCAAAGTGCTACACAAAATAGCTTTCCATATTTGTTTTTCCTGTGCATGATGGAAACATCTGTACTTGGAAAATGGATTTAAAGTAGGCTATAGGTATGGCAAAGGTGGTAACCACAGAGCTCCTGGAGTAGAAGCTAATGAGCATTTATGGCTATCCTGCCACAATAAAAATGAAGGCTGAATATTTGGTAATCACCTTGCCTGCCCTACAGAGAATTTGTATAGAAGAAAATTTGCCTTTGCAGTCCTTCCATATCAAAAAGACATTTTCCTATCTGCTGGCTGAAACAGAACCATCCTCTTAAAAGGACACAAGTTATTAAAATAATGACCATTCTCACATGCACCACAGTCTCAGAGACAGTTGCCCACAGAGCAGGTACAAGACCAATATTTTACCATCACCTTCAACTACATCACTGTTTTCTTGTGTACCTTACAAATGGGCAAAGCCAAAAAGTTCCTGCAGCTGCAACCCAGGTCTGAACGTTGGACATTGACCTTCCTGTGTCTCCATTTCAGATATTTTAAATTACTTTTTTTTTTTCTTTAAAACTGTAATAAAACTACTGACTGAGGTACGTATTTTGTAAGGATACCCAGAAAAGAGTCAGGTAAGTAAAACCTTCAATGCAAACAAAGATAAATATAAAATGATAGTTTTAAGGCAAATTCTCTATAGTTGATACTAGCAGAAAATTCAGCAGGTTCTGTGTAAATAGAATCATAGAATGGTAAGGTTGGAAGGGACCTCAAGGATCATCTAGTTCCAACCCCCATGCCATAGTATATTTTTATATATATATATCTCCAGAACTTTCATTAAGAATGATTAGAAATAAAAATTTTCTTATTTCAGAAAATAAATGGCACAGGAAAATCAACAGAATTGCCTTTCTTTCCTTGCCCTTCTATTACTCTCCAAGTGACTTAATAATTCCTTCCCACAGTTATTATGGGGCTTGTAATATTGTGTTGACCCTCGAATGTAGGCTTATTACTAAGCTCTTTTCTTAGTTACTTCCACTTTTTCCAGCATGTAATCAGTTGAGCTGGGAAGAATCAAGAAAGAAAAGAATCCTAGCAAGAAGAGGATGGAAGAGATAGAACAAAGCACGAGCAGAGGAAGCTGTGCCCACTGCAGTACCCAGAAGCGGAATGGAACTGACATTCAGAAGTCATCTGTGGAACCAGATATAAAAATCTATTTCCTGTAGACTAATGCTGCTTGAGAACAAAACAGTGCAGGTAGAAGATCCTTATGTCAATCCTGCCAGCTTGCTACTGATGTGCAGCTCAGTATTTTTCACATGAGAAGATTTCCTGTGGCAAAGGGCAGACTGAGTTAGTGCCGTTTTTAAGACTCCCAGGTTAAAAGCCTCACCTAAGAGTTCTGCAAAAGACAGCAATTAATTTTTCCCTTATGCTTGAGATTTCCTTCTCTTCAGATCACTCCCTCTACGCCCTCCGACACCCACAGGAGAAGACAAAGAGGTCCCACGTGCACAGGCTTCATTTTGCAACACACCCTTCAGAGTGTACTTCAACATGCACCAGGTAAGCCAAGCACTGCTGAAGCTCTACTCAAGCACTTCTGATCCTGGCATTTCCTAATATCTGAGGACCTGATTCAAGGAACTGTAATAGTGATTTTTATTCTAGAATTTGGTGTGTTTATTTGTGTGTATATGTACACACACTGGATAATTATTCACAGAATCACAGATTTAACCAGGTTGGAAAAGACCTCTGAGATCATCCAGTCCAACCTAGCACCTAACCCTTCTCATTAACTAACCCATGGCACCAAGTGCCTCATGCAGCCTCCTTTTAAACACCTCCAGGGATGGGCACTCCACCACCTCCCTGGGCCGCCCATTCCAATGCCAATCACTCTCTCTGGCAAGAACTTCTTCCTAACATCCAGCCTGAGCCTGCCCTGATCCAGCTTGAGGCTGTGTCCCCTCCTTCTGTCCCTGGGTGCCTGGCAGCAGAGCCCAACCCCAGCTGGCTACAACCTCCCTTCAGGTAGCTGCAGAGAGCAATGAGGTCTGCCCTGAGCCTCCTCTTCTGCAGGCTGCACACCCCCAGCTCCCTCAGCCACTACTCACAGGGCTTCATATTGTTCCATAATAATAAATGTCATAACACTTTAGAAAGGATTTCATATAAAGAACACAAACTTGTTTAAGATAATGCAGAGAACAGGCAAAAGGAGTACCAAATAGTGTGAGCAAATACCTGGCATAGCTGACAGCCTATTTCAAAAAGGCAAGACAAGCCTGCAAAACATCATTGGATCCATTAAGCCAGGTTGCACTGAGAGCCATACAAGCACCAGTTTCTCTAGCCACACTGAATTTTAACACTCTCCAGCCACAAGCAGTTTGGAAGAAAAGTTTTTCTAGCAAGCCTCCCAAGTATAGAATCATAGAATGGTTAAGGTTGGAAGGGACCTCAAAGCTCATCCAGTTCCAACCCCCTGCCATAGGCAGGGACACCTCCCACTAGCACAGGTCACTCAAGGCCTCATCCAACCTGGCCTTGAACACCTCCAGGGAGGGAGCAGCCACAACCTCCCTGGGCAACCTGTGCCAGTGTCTCACCACCCTCACTGCAAACAACTTCCTCCTAACATCCAGTTTCAATCTCCCCTCTGCCAGTTCAAACCCATTGCCCCTTGTCCTGTCATTGCAAGACCTTGTCAATAGTCCCTCCCCAGCCTTCCTGTAGCCCCCTTCAGATCCTGGAAGGCTACTCTAAGGTCTCCTGGAAGCCTTCTCTTCTCCAGGCTGCAGAGCCCCAACTCTCTCAGCCTGTCCTCACAGCAGAGCTGCTGCAGCCCTCTCAGCATCTTGGTGGCCTCCTCTGGACTGGCTCCAACACTTCCATGTCCTTCCTGTGCTGGGGGCTCCAGAACTGCACACAGGACTGCAGGTGGGGTCTGAGGAGAGCAGAGCAAAGGGGCAGAATCCCCTCCCTTGCCCTGCTGGCCGTATAGATATGGATGTTTTCCATTTGTATCAAACATCTCTGTTTCAAATACAAATTCAGCTTCTTTGAGTTCTGCTTCAGAATTCAGAAAGCTCTCAAGACAGAGCTGTGATACGAAGGAAGCTGACTGTGTACAATGTATTATCTGAATCAGTACTTACAGCCATCACTACTTACAGCTGCACAGGAAAGACATTTCACAGGAAGTTGTAGCTCGAGCTACAACTGTAAAGTCATGCAACTGCCTTCAAGCTATACAGTACAGCTCAGAAGCCCAAAATTCTTCTCTGATAGAAGACACTATCAAGTGTCATTTTGGATTCAATTCCATTCTCATGTACTGGATATTACATAAGCATAGTTTGATGGAACACAGAAGAAAAATGGGAGAGATGAATCACTTGGATTTTGGGGACAAGAGTGGGATTTTCTAGATCTACTGAAAGTCAAACCTTTTTTTTTTTTCATGTAGACACTAAATAAGATTCCATAATTAATAGCACAGAAATATCTGCAGCATAATGCAGCTGTATGCTGGTAGCATACAATGCCCTTACCAAGGCATTTAGCTAAGTGTTTTGGGTTACAAAATGTTTGCTGCTCAAGCATTGTCATTATGAAAAGGAAACACCTCTGAAATGCCTTTCAGCCAAGCAAGTTAACGACACTGACCTTGTTCATTGGGTGGTGCTACATATTGCAGCTTATAAAACTACTCATCTGGGGTCAGATTAGCAAACTGCTGCTCCAAGGTGAGGCCTGACTTTGGAGGACTACCTTCAGTTCAAGGAGGCACTTTTCATTTTGCTATGAAATGAAGCCAGAGCTTCTGCTGGGCTGCAGCATACGTTCCTTTCTATTCCACCACATCAATCTTCCAAGGGTTTTGCAAGAGAAGTTTAGCAAATTAAGGCACAATCTACAACTCTAAAACTGATCTCATAGAAATAGGAGGCATAGAAGCCAGCATCCTGATATATATCTAGGATAAGAAACAGGGAGGCAGATAAAACCCCAATCCCAAAAGGATAAAAGTACCTAAATCCAGGCTGCAGGGAAGCATCAGTCTCTGGCCATGAGCTGCAGTAACAAATCCTCTCTCTGAGCTGGTGCTTGAGCAGTCATTCAAAACGTACAGTGTCTGAGGACATTGAAAGCTGAGTTCCAAGTTTCTCTTCTGGCTTCCTCAAATATGCCCACAAAGTCCTGATCAACACCCTCTTGGTTATTCCTATGCCCACAAAGTCCTGATCAACACCCTCTTGGTTATTCCTATGCCCACAAAGTCCTGATCAACACCCTCTTGGTTATTCCTATGCCCACAAAGTCCTGATCAACACCCTCTTGGTTATTCCAAAGGGAATTTGTCTTTGCTGTTGAGGCTGTCCTCTCTCCCGTACAATGATTAAATATTGAAGGAACTGTTTAATTCACTGAGTTAAACATTCATTGGGAATGGAAAAGTGATACTGATTTTATTCCCTGGTAGTCAGGTCACAGGTCTATGATGGAAGATACTGAAATTCCAGCTAAGAGACAAAACCTTGTTGCAGAAAATATCCACTAACAAGAGTACAGCAACACGAACCGAAGTGAACTCATCCTTGTGTTCAACCACCAAAGACTGGGTTTTCTTTCTTGCATTTTTATCTCAGTACCTTCCACGTTTCCCTGTTTCCTTAGTTTCATTTTTGAGGCACTCTATTCATAATCATATAATACTTTTTAATGTCTTTCTTCACCTTCCTCCCATTTAACTGCTTAATAGTAATCCATACTCTTCTTCTAAACTCTGAAATTTAACCCAAGGATAGGAGACTTAGCAATCTGAACAGTCCAATTACCCATTTTTCTGTCCATATTACCATGATTGCTATGATTGATATGCTTGAGGAGACTGATTTCATGGGAGTACAAATATTAAAACAGTTAAATTCCAGCAAGTTGTGTGAAAATTAGCATCAACATATATGGAGAAAGACCCAAGTCAGGGTGCATCAAAGAAGGGTGGGGAGAATTTAGCCATTACCTATTGACTTTGGTAGTACTAAGACAGTCAGAATATAGACTACAAATAGGCACATCCTTGACATCTCAAGTGTGAAAAAGATGATCTTAAGTAATAGGAAGAAGAAATAAGATAGAAAAACATAAGATACCACTATAGGACCATGGAACCACCTTTCTCTCTTCTATTTAACTCCCTCATTCCTCAGTTCCCATTGGATTTGCTGCTAATGGCATCCCACCCACAAAAGACTCAAAGTTTACCTCCTGATCTACCAACAGAAATATCAAATAAATGAAAACAATAATAATAAATTATTCTTAGAATGAGCTTTACAAAACTAGTTAAGCATCACAGAGCTTGGAAGTACATTATCTATTAAACACTTCAGGAAATAAAACTTCAGTGACCTGGTTCAGGTTCCAGGTAGGGATAACATCAGCACTCCAGATAAGAGACGTGTGAACCCCAGGGTACTCTCACTTGTTTTAGGGTGAAAGAACTTTGCTGTTCTGAATCTGTTCAGCTACCATTCCCTGTAGCAGCACCTGCTTAGCAGCCTAATTCCAGGGCAGTCAGGGATAATTTTTGAGTCAGGAAAGCTCAACATGAGGCTGCAGTGTGAGTGCAGGCCAGGGAGCAACTGTGTGCTGGGCTGCAGCAAGAGCAGTGTGGGCAGCAGGGCAAGGGAGGGGATTCTGCCCCTTTGCTCTGCTCTCCTCACACCCCAGCTGCAGTCCTGGGTGCAGTTCTGGAGCCCCCAGCACAGGAAGGACATGGAAGTGTTGGAGTGGATCCAAAGGAGGCCATGAA
>WBNM01039390.1:0-14789 GCA_013399055.1 Ramphastos sulfuratus | reverse complement strand
CCTCAAACCAGCACACAGTCAAAGAACAGAAAACTAAAAAACACAAGTGTTCTGTTCTTCCTCTTCCTTTTTAAAAACACAAACTTTTTACAAAATCAGAGTACATTTAAATAAACTGAAGAGCAAACAGATCTGTCTTGATAATTAACAGCAAAGTAGTACAGTAACATAAAAATACCTGTAATAGAAAGTTTTGAGTTTTTTTTCTTTGTCATTACAACAATTTTGTCTCACTCTGCAAAGCTTAGAAGCTACCTTAAGAAAATTTTGAAATACAATTTTTAAACCAGGAAATGTCTACATGCAATTAATTATTCACATGAATTTGTAAATCATTGTGTTGTAAATACAATTGTATTGCAAATCATTGTATCTTACCATAAAAAAAAAAACAAACAAAAAAAACCCCACATATGGCAAATTAACTAGTATCTAGAAAAAGATAAGAGAGATGATAATTTTTTTCAGTAACAAAAATCCCCAAACTTTTCCTCTGGCGAGTATCATCAGAGTAACAGCACAGTATCATTTGGTAAAAGAAATCAAGCTATGAGCATTAGGAAACTCCAATGAAAACACCTAGGATGTCAGAATGAGATTTACAACGGCAGAAAATATTCTTACAAAGAACTCACTAAAAACATCACATCAACCGTTTCAAAGTATGCCCCCATCTCCAACATTAGGCATTAATAATATTTCTAGATCTGAATATCTTAGACACCCACCACCCTCTTAGGAGGGAAGAAAAAAACAACCATGCAAAAAGACACCCAAAAGTTTAGATTCCGATCTAACAGTCTCAAAACAATGGGAAATCAGCTGCCCTTGATGGTCTGAATGATCAGAGCACAAAGCTGAGTCCCCTTAAACAGTTCTGAAGCTACTCCAAGTTCAAGATGTAATATATACAGTCTGGAGATTGACAACTCCCACCTTCTTTAAGAATTCAATGTTTTCAACTTGTCCTTATAAAATTCTCAGCATAAGTTTGGAAATTGCCCACATTGTGAACACACAAGAAGCCACATTTGCTACACTTAATCCTTCAGCCAACTGTTGAAAAGAGAGGAAGCAAAAATGCCTGGAGAAAAGAAGTGCTGTCCTCATGTCCTAGGAGCTCTCCTTCAAACACAGCTCTCATGAAGAGGAACAGCATCTTGCTGAGACAGAACTTACAGAGAACCTAGTTGGTCAGTTCTCTCAGGGTGTTAATTCACATTCCATTTTAGAGCATGATCGAAAGAGAGGAAGAATTGAAAAAGAAAGGGTAAAGTTTATTTACCCTTGATTCATTATACTTTAATCTTAGTTTTCAGTTTCAGGAGTTCTGGACACAGAGCCCTAAAAAAGAAAATGTAATTCACATTTACCACAGTTTCCCAATCCTATAAAAAACTTACTTATAGTGGGAGAAATGTCATTTTGCTGGTCAGGTATTGTGTAATAAGCTAAAATGCACTCTTTTTCTCCCCTGAGAACAAGAGTCTTCACAGTTAAAATTGATTATATCATTTGTTTTCAGCTAGAGGAATGTGGGACCAGTCTGCTCACTCGTGACACAAGGCAGCGTTTGTTAAAGCAATAAACAGAAAGCGTTCACGTTGAATACACAAGGGATACACAACACGGTAGCAAAGCTCCTTCACCTGACCCTGTGGCCTGGGACTAACCACCGTGGGGAAGGGAGGACCTGAGAGAAAAACTCCAGTAGGCGCCTCTGCCACGTTCCAGCACAGACTTACACAGCACCTCCTCTTTACCTGTCTCGCTGCCAGTGACAGCGACACTAAAGCCATTTTGCTATGGATTCACCTTAGCTATTTGCCCGGTGACAGGCTGCAAACCAGACACCACCTGCCCAGCAGCGAGCCACAGGTGCGGGTCGATGGCCGAGCACTGGGCAAGTATGGAGGAAACTCCAGCCGTCTCTGGAGTGGGATATCAGCATCCATTCACCCCAAAAGCACCCGGCTGCGTCATGACCGAGGTGTGAAAAGCCAATAAAGCACATGCAGTACGCCAGAGGAGGAGGCCAGTCCCGACAGCGGCTGGGGTTGAGATTGGCAGTGGAGAGAGCTGGCTGGCCACGACCAATCCCAGCCCTCACACCTTGGCGGGGTAGAGAGGGTCAGAGCCAGCCGTGCCGCTCCTCTCCCATCCTACGTGGGCAGCCCCGGGGCTGCTGATGGCCGGCGGCGACCGTTAACGGCCGCGCGAGCCGCCCCCTCCCTTCGCGGTACACGCTCCCCGCCGCAGTCGCCGTCGGTGCCGCCGCTCGTAGCTCAGAAGCAGACGGCCCCCCTCCGCCCGGCAGCGGTGAAGGGAGAAGAAAGGACGAAAAGCAGAAGCAGTAGCCCAGTCCCGGAGCCACTTCCCTCACACCGCCCGACGGCAGCGGTGCAAGACCGAGGGGTGCTTACTCACCTGGTCTCTGACGCCCCGTCCCGCGGGACGGGAGGAGGAGGCCATGTTGCAGCGCTCCCAGGCACCTCTCTCTCCACACCTCGCCCAGCGTGGGGGCAGAGCCGCCCCGGCCTCACCCCCACCGGCAGGCGGGCGGGCGGGCCTGCCCCTCGCTGCTGCCGCCGCCCCCTCAGGTGGAGCCGTGCCCCGCCGGTGCCTCTTTTCCCGCGGCAGGCTGGGGAGGGGCGGGCACACTGGGCTCCCGGCCGGCCGCTCCCCCGTTGAGGGGGCCGCTGCTCCGTCCCAGGGCAGCTGGGGACGGCCGGGCACTGTTTGCCCTTATCAGCGCCCGCAACAAGCCGCAATCAGCGGGGGGAGTGCTTCGAAAGTCTGCTCCGCGCGGAAAGAGTGCGGGCGGCTGCTGTCGGCGAACTTCGGAGAGCCAAAGCCCCTCAAGCCATAGGTAGGCCACCTGTATCAGGGCTTACTTTGAAACGGCGGCCCACGGCTGCTAGCACCGGCCCCTAGGGCAAATCAGAGTGTCGCTTCTCCTTCCTGCTTGCAGGTCACTCTGGAGGGGACCGTCTGGAGAGATAAGCTGAACTTTGTTAAGTAAAATTTAAAAGTCAGCCAAGTTCTCTGTCTTGGCACTAACGAACTCTTTGCCATATTCTGTACCTTAAAGGTTTACTGTTGGATTGCAATAATGAGTACTAAGGTGTAAAATATTTACTACAAAGCAAATTCGAAGTCGCTTGATGAAAAGGAACAGAACACGCAGAGAGTGCAATCAGGAGCTCCTATCTATAATGGTTAGTGAGACTGAGAACAGGCTTGAGCCAGGATGAGTCTGGAGGTTTCTCCTGTCATGGTCAAAGCTGACAACTACACAAACCTCACACATGAGCTACTGCATTGGTATTAAAGAATATTTTTAATCAGTCTCATTAAAGTGTTTTATCACAGGACTTCAGATTGTGAAAGTATTGTAAAAGCAATTCAGATTATTTTAATTCTTACTTCAATGACTTTATACCAACACACTTCTCAAAAGCCTGTTATGGTGCACCAAACTATATTATTGTTTTCAGTAGAACTTATTTCACCAATTGGGAGTGGTTAAACACAATGAATGCTATTAAACACTAATTTATCTGGAAATACTGCTGATAACAGCTTAATCCAGTTACTTGTTGCTGCCGTGGGCCTGAGTGCTGTAGATGCAATTTAGGAAGCTGTGTACCTGGCTGTGTAAACTGACTATGGGTGTTTATACATCACAGCAATACTGTGTAACTAATTGCTCATCATTCTCTCAATGAAGTGTATATCTTTTTTTCTTTGTATATAGAGCCAAACAAAAACATTTAACCACAGACCTTGGCTGGGTCTCATATGTAGAACTTAATTCCCCAGAATGTCTTTATCCATCTTATTTTGGATATGACTCATTTCCTCAGCCCACTCAGGGAGCTGGGAGCCAGAGAAGATGGGAAGAAAGGGATTACAACCTCCTCACTAGCTAAAAGAAAGCATGAAGCAAGGATGCCCAAGTTCACTAGCAAGCTGTACTATCACTGGTGGCAATTAGCAGCTCTGTGGCTGGGTCACACATGACTTTTATACAATTCACACACCATGTCATCATTGTATACCACCTTCCATCAGTTTTCAGGAAGGAAAATTGTAAAGACTTGAATAGAATTTGCAGATTGTGAAAGAAAACACAGCTAAGTGGAAGCCCTCCCCACATTTTTACTTTAAGTGAAAAGTGGTTTGTAATTCCATTCTCACAATTGATAGGATACATTTTAAAACAAATTCAAGGGTGATGTGTACATGTGAATCCATTTCCGTGGGCTCATCTCACCCACACTCTCACCTGGAGGAGTATACCTTCTTCTTTGGCACCTGGAAGGATACCTAGAGGGAAGAAGTTTACTTCCATTATTTCGCATCAGGCTTCCCCAAAGGAGGTTTGGAAATTAAATATGTCTTGCTGTGCAGTGGATCTGGTACAGCAGAGTAGCAGGTGGTTGTTCTAAGANGAACTCCCAAACCATCACAAATGAAAAAGAATAAATGGATAAGAAGCACAGAGAAAATCTGAGGTAACTGGGGAGCGAAAGTATTTGTTGAAACAAAACAAATACTCCAGCAAACAGACTTCTAGTGTAACTGCCTTCATCTGAGGAAGGCTGCTGATAAAGTGATATTTCTATGGCTGTACTGCCCAGACCTTACATTTGGACAAAGCCTAAGGGAATGGGGTTTGAGACTGCCTTGTTGTCGAGGGTTAAGAACTTTCTCCCCCCCACTATTGGAATTTACCAGATTAGCTCAGATGGCTTGGAATTAAGATGAAGCTATATTTACAGCATGGCAAAATTTACAAGCATATATACACAATGTATTTACAATTATATACAATTTAGAAATAATACAGAAATCCAAACTTTCTCCCAGACAAAGGAAACTGCCCAGAAGGACTTAATGCTACCCTCCTCTTTCTCCCTCTACTTTCCCTGACAGACAAAGAAAACAAGCAGCAAAGCTTACATTGTTTTCTGTTAGCCAAGACTAATGGAAAAATAGTAGAGCAGAGTTAATAGGAAAGATATTAGATCCAGTTACGCAGACCAGACTGAACAATTTTGTTTATATTTTGGCTTTTTATTCCTCTCAGCAAACCAATGAATGATACAGACTTCATCATTATTTTCTTTTCACAACCAATGATCTAATTTCTCTCATTAAAATATTCCAATTAGCCTCAAACCAGCACACTTATTCATCTGAAGGACTCTGCTGACAGCCTTCCAGAGAGACCTCAAATCCAGTGTCCTCCAGCCACAGCAGACTGTCTGCCTACATCAGGACTAAGAGCTGAACTCCAAAGTATAGTTCTGGATGCACCTCTCCCACACTTATACATTAAAAAAAAAAAAGGCAGTTTATTGAGTTCTGCCATTTTTCTTCTGGTCTAGTCAGCTGTGTGAAGTGCAAAAACCAAGAATTTGAAGCAGCCACCTTGTTCTAAGGTTTGTTTTACAAGATCAGAAAACAAAGCTTTGCCTAGCTGAAGTTAATGGGAGTTTCACCAATAACTTCAGTGGTGAAGCCTGCATGTTTCCCAGATACTACTGAGAATCAAAAGCCCTTTTTTTGGTTGTTTTTTTTTTTTTTCTTTTTTCCTCCCCTGGCTTGGTACACATGCCCTGTTGACCTTATTCATTTAATTATAATTGTATTTCTCTTAAGGTTTGTATGTAACCAGCTGTGTGTCCCACAATAAAGAGCGAGCTCTGGTGATAGTGAATTGTTCCTGACTGTGGGACATGAGTTCAGCAAAGCCAGAGCTGAAGGGAGGTTTCAGACTTCACAGCCAGGTACCACACGTTTCAGAATCTGGAGGCCAACCCTAATGTGCTTGCTGGGTACTGCACATCCTTGTGCTCCCTCTCATGAGCTCCTTGCACTCCATGCTCCTAATTTCAAATTCAGCCAAGGCTTACTCCAGGAAGATACAAGCCTATGAATAACCAACGCACTGACATTTCCCTCTAGCCACAGTTTTGTTATTTGAAATACAGGGATGTTTTACGATACAGTCATTTCTGCAACCATATAAATGCTTCAATTTCATAGGTAAAGCAGTCTAGTGCATGACACACACTATGCTATCAAAAATGATATTTTAAAAAATCTGAACCTAAATTAAAATAGTTTAAGTGCATTTACAATATTTATACTCATGCTTTCCAGAGACATTGATAATTATTTTTTTTTCCTTAAATTTCCATTCTTTTGCTTTATTTTCCAAGAGTTCTCAGAAGCTTGTTGATTTCTGGCATCCTGTCAAAAAGATAATGCAGGATAAGAGCAGTAGAGGAGTTTTTCACTGTCCTATATAACAAGAAGTATTTAACAGGTCAAATGCATCACCTGAGCTAATTATCATTTAGCTCAATTATGATTATCATCCCTCTAATATCATCTTGCTGTCTTGAATGCTACTAAATCTCATCTACTGTACTTTTCCATTGTTACACTAGCAAATTATTTTTATGTTTGTAATACATGTTAAAATAAGCCAATCAATGTTTAAATTTGTCTGCTTCTGAGTACAGTGAACATGATCTATTTTAGATGACTTCATTGGTGTTCACAAATCAGTTGACCTTTCCTAATCCCATCATTATGTAAAAGACAGAATACACATTCTCTATTCCTTACAGTGATGTTATTTCTAAGGAGAATATGACTAATATATGAAAGACTAGATGATATTGACTCTTGCAGCTGCCCTCTACTCAGCATAGAAGGAGTCATTCAGTGTAGTACACTGGGTTCTTAGCCATGAATACAACTGTAATACTATAATCCGAGCTTGGCATTGTAAGTCTGATCCTATATGCCTTGCACAAATAGCATTGAAGCTCAAGCAAGTGGAAGTTTTGGATGCTGAAGAGGTTTTAATATATGTGCCTTGGCCCGTTTATATAAATAAAATGGTAATTAATGTCATATTGTCAAAGTAGACCTAGATTCCTTTGCTGTTTGCTTCTGAGTTTTCCCTCAATTTTGCACTCAGATCCATGTTTTGCTGTAAAGAGAAACAGCACTCCTAGAGATTCCCACATCTGTCCATGGGTGACTCAGCAGGCTCACTGCTACTGTTCGTTCAAGCAGAACAGTAAATCCCTTTAAACACCGAAGTCAATACAAGTATATTTGTATCACTTGTCTTGAGCAGTACCATTAACTATTGCTATGTCTAAAGCAATGACCAGCATGAGATAAGCACTATCCAGTGAGAAAAGCACTATCCAGTGAGAAAGGAGAGATGATTTATATCCTATGGTTACACAGACAACAGCAAGAGGGAAGAAAATGCTGGGTAAGCAGGACTGTCAAGACTAATATTTGATGAATTAATGCCATGACAGGTCTATACTTACATGTACTCCGCCTTCTAAGCAAGCTAGCTAGAGCTATGCTACACATAGCAGGACAAAGCAAGTGAGCAAGGATAATGTGGGCATGAGGCATGCAGCACTGCAGGTGTACACGGAGTTATGCCATGCTTTAAGATGTTAGTTCACAACATATGGAGGCTGCAGCAAAACAGTTTGCCTGAGCTGCTTACCTGTGATTAAGCCAGTGCTATTTCTGCTCTGAGGGAGTGCCACAAGAGCCAAAGCAAAGGCAGGGACAGTTATACTGGGCTTCAAGGGCAACGGCAATCAGAGAGATCTCAGAGTTATCTGCCTCCTAGGTTTTCTCTGAAGGTATCAGAAAAGGCTGAACTTGTTACCTCAGGTACCAGTTGATGGAATCACAGCCTCGAATAGATCATGGCCTTGTATCCTGCTGGCTTGTAGAGCAGTGTCCTCAGGCGTGAAACAGAAGTAAGGCTAGTGGGCTACTGTGTAAGAGAGAAATGTTCCACTTTGACCAACTCTCCTTCTGGTTTTCACCACCCAAAATTTGCGAGGCAATGGGACACATGGAAAAAGACATATTCTCAAAGCATTTGAAAATTCAGTGAGCCCACTGAGAAGTAATGCTTGGAGTCCAACAGTAATGACTGGATGAGAACAACTAAGAAAAATTCCTATATATTAAACTAAGTCGGAAAAAAATTATAATGCTGTTTTCAAGAAAATTCAGATCCATGTATTCAGTACTTTCAGGTACAATGGTTTTTAATATATAATCTAATTTAATATAACTTCCATTAATTTATAGTACATTAAATTGCTACCTCCCCCATACACACACCATGTTAACTAAGGTTACCTTTTGTCTGGGATTTCCCAGACATGTTTTCTTTTTTTATGAAGAAAAATGTAGATTTTGGCCACCTTTCAAAGGCTGTTCTGGCTGCCTTATACTTGTTCTACATACAGGGAAGAACTCCTCTGTGGCTGTGCAGGGCACAGCAGGTCAGACTCTTTTCCTATGAACTGCACAAGGTGTGAAGCCGTATTTCCATCTGGGATTTCCCAGAGTTGTGAAAGTCTTGTTCTAGGCAAGTAAATCTGCAACAAGTGCTGGGAACACACAATTCAAGGAGAATAGAAATCTGCAAGCATGCACAATTTATGCTGCAAAAATGTCCCAGGAGGGAGGGGAAAGTGAAGGATTTTTTTCCTCCTGAAACGTTATGTGTGCTAGAGGGGAGGAGCTGGGTTAGCTGCCTTGCCTTTGCTATGCATGGATTAGGGAAGAGAAATGCACCATAAACAGTCCTGCCTGATGGAACCACCCTCCCAAACAAATGCTTTTAAGGGAAGAAGCTGTATGTTTTGTACACAGCAGCCTGCTTTGCTTACATCTATGAGGAGCAGTAATGACGTCCTTCAAGAATGTTGTAATCCAGTGCAATGAAGTAATTAGAACATGCAGTTATTTCAGCAATGTGGAGTAGTGTTTGTATCTCACTCCTGCACGGACTGCACGTTTCCACAGGAGTCTATTGGCTCAGAACTCTCGGTGGCAATGAGAAATGGGTGCCAGAGTGGGTCAGCAGCATCACGTCCACAGGGAAGCTATACTGTAGGAGAAAGACCTATAAAATTAGAAACACTTTTTCTCTGTAAATCTATTTAGCACTGAAGTTTCTATGTAACACAATTTTGCAATGTTTGGAATAGTATTTTCTTTAGTGTGGGTTTGTTTTGGTGGGTGTCTTTTGTTTGTTCGTTCGTTTGTTTTTTGTTTTGGCGTGTGTACGTGTGTTTGTTTCCCCCTTCTCTCTCAAATACAAGCACATTGCATCGGTACTTTTCCTGGGTACCGATGGAGTGAGGTTGCCGCTGCCAGACCACTCGCCGAGCACAACCCCAGGTGCTTCTCTAGTTACATTCCCGACCCTTCTTTCAAAAGCTGTGAGAGCATAGAGAATAATTCTTCTTAATCTGGGAGCAGTGAAACATAACTTTAATTTGCTATAGACATATGTCCCGGCTTTTGGAGAATTAAGTTATCCAGTGACCTTTTATTAATGCGTGTATTTTAAAACCGCCTTCAAAAATCACGGCGGTACTTCCCAGCTGAGAAGCCTTGCAAGCAGAAATAATGAATGTATGCTCTGGCATCTAAATCTACACTTGTTGATTCAAGGGAGCAGCTGCAGCCACAAGCTTGCCTTCAACCAAACATGATTATATTCCCCATTCCATGCAAACAGCCTGTTATCTGAGCAGCGATCAGTTCACCCACGAGTACCCTCCTATCTCGCGATTTGGGAAAAAAAACTTTAGGGTCCTGCCTCCCGCACCGGCCGCGAACCAATAAGGCACTCGAATCATTCTCAGCTGGCCGCGCCCGGCCACACTGGTTCTACAGCGGAGGCGGAAGCCGCCTTTCGGCTTCACTTTGGCGCCCCCGGAGTGAAGCTGCGCTGATTGGCCGCTTTGAATCATCTCGGCGCGCCGCCATTGGCAGAACGCGGCGGCGCGCGGCTAGTTCGAATGTGCAGCGCCTGCCCCTAAGCGGTCTCCGGGACGTCCTTGCGGCGGGGAGTGGACTCGGCGGCGGCTCCTCAGGTGAGGACAAGCAGAGCTGGCGAGAGCGTTTAGGGGTTTTCAGACTGGCGCTGGTTCTGCGGAGGGGCTGCTGCGCCTCTTTTCTGTAGCCGCTGGTGTACACGGCCGCGTAACGGTTGCAGGGCCGAGGCTGGCGGCTGGCGCGCGGCTGGCCGTTTCTCAGTCTCTGCTGTACTTAGCTCTTGTTCCACCGCAGGAATGGCAGAGGGGGTCCTGCTCCCTGGCAGGGCAGCGTGTTAGGTCACGCCATGGTCCCTGTCCCTGCCCTGATTCGGGCGAGGTTGTCTATGAGAGCTCGGGGGGAGGGAGGTGTCGGGGCGTCAGCTGCTAGAGCGGGTGCTTGAGGCTTCAGCTGCCTCTGAGCCCCGTACCAGTGTGCCGGTTTCCAGGTGTTGCGACGTGTGACGAGCAGGGTAGGAGCTGGGCCGGAAGAGAAGCATGCTCTTGTTTTCGGCTGCGCGGTTAGCGGGCTAGGGGCGAGCACTCACTGCTTTCCCTGCGTCGTCAGCAACTGCCCGAGCTCGGAAGCCACCTCTGGAGCTGCAGGTAGCCGCAAATTCGCTCGTTACGAACGTATTCGCTCGTTACGAACAAATTCGCTCGTAACGTTTCCGAACCTGGTACTACAGCTCAACTGTCCTTAGTACAGGTCGGAGTCATACGGAAGGTGTGAACTGCCTGTCAGGTGCCAGTGCCTCCTAGTATTTTGTGCCTGACAATGTAATTTAGGTTTATAGCTCTGAAGGCCTTTCAGTGTCATCATCATATAATAGGGTACTGCTGTCTCTTTATAGGTTGCTAACTTCAAACCCTGTGACTTTAGATAGTAGGGTTCCTGCTAATCGTAACTATTTCAAACTGATGCCTGCCTAGAGTGTTGTGGGGTTTTGTTTGGTTTGTTGTTTTTTTTTTTAGTTACTTGGAGGAGCTTTCTTCACAAAAGCATTTTTCTCCTTTGAGTGAGTGTCCACTCATGCTTTAGGTTGTAGGTTTTTGGATGGCATCCCAAATAAAAAGCTGTGCTTATAGTGAGAGTGGTAGATGTTCCACCTTAAATCCTAATCACATGAGGCAATACTAGCTTCTAAAGACTTTGCTTAATTTCAGTGACTTGGTAGTGTTTGGTACAGCAGCTGTTCACTCATGTTGTTTTTTTTCTGTAAATTTCAGGGATAACTATAACAATGGATGATTACACAAAAATAGAGAAGATTGGGGAAGGTAAGTATGGAGAATTGTAAATTTTGCAGTGCCTGCAGTTTATTAGGTGTAGATGCTCTGTGCGTTCTGGCTATTGGAGAAAGTTCTGATGTTCAATTAAATGTCAAAATACTGCAGTAATTATCTCTTTATGCAGAGTTTTCAGACAGCCTTTCTTTTGAAAATTATATGGTCCAATTGAAACAACTGATCAATGCTGAAGTCTTTGCCTTTATATTAATGACTAATGGTGTAATTTTCCTCCAAGGGTGATGGTGGGGAAATGTTTTTAGGCCTGAAACCAGCTTTCCAGTTTAGGAAGCTCCTCCATTTCTTCCTGTATGAATTTCTTTACCAGTTGCTTCTGAAGTTGCACTGTGTAGTATATTTATTTTGCTTGGAACTGCTGGTAGGTAGCAGTGGTTTGTGGATTGTTCTGCCACACGTTCACTCCACATGTCAAAGAGAAAAATTCATGTTGTAAACCTCCGGAGAAGAAAATTTGAACTGTAAATTGTAAGGCATGAAGAAGATTGCTTCTATGCAGAGGATCATCACAAGCTCCCTTTCACTGGAAATCCAGACTAAGCTACACATAGAAATCAGTGTGTTTGATAATGCTTGACCTTTATGTAGACTTGAGAATTTGCAGTACGTTACTCTGGAAAGGTACTTTCTAAGGTAACTGCACAATGTATGGGCTTGAATCTAACAACAAAGCTTCATAACTTGTGTCTGAATCTTCTCCCTGAAAGAAACTAGTCTAAGCTTAACCTGAGAGATTAATGCTTCAAGAAAGAGCATACTTAGAACCCTCAATAAGCCAAGATACCCTATCTCTGTGAACACCGATAAATAAAATAGATTATTGGTTTGAGTTTTATGATTGGCTCCAATTTTAGTTTCTGCTGAGAACCACAGCACTACCCTTTCCTGCACGGAGGTTTCTGATAGAGGTTTGGCTAGATGGATGGATAGAGCTCTGACTGCAGAGGGATTACTTTTTTTCCACAGCTGAACTTTTGGCATTTAAACATGATGTATCAGTGGAAAAATCATGAGGTATAATGACCTAGCCTGGAAGTTAATCAACCTGAAATCATAGTATCTGATTTTTACACCTATGTTTTCCAAATATTCAAATTTCACACTGAGGCTACACAGCAGTACCCTGCCCTAACAAACACTGTTTATGGGTGGCATGCTTTAAACAATACTATTGGTTAAATGCCAAAAACTAAGTAGTGGTTTGTAATCAAGCCAAATACTTCAAAACTTGGTTCGAAGGACTTGCTTATGGTAGCAGTTCTTATTCACAATGACTTCTCTGTACCTGGGCTGGTATTTCCTGTGTACCTTTCCCTGTCTTTTGTTCAGGTACCTATGGTGTCGTGTATAAAGGTCGGCACAAAACCACAGGCCAAGTGGTTGCAATGAAGAAAATACGTCTAGAAAGTGAGGAAGAAGGTGTTCCAAGTACTGCTATCCGAGAAATTTCTTTATTAAAAGAGCTGCATCATCCCAATATAGTCTGGTATGCATATACTGATGTTTAGCTAAACTATTTGAAGGGTGCTAGGTCCCTTCAGATAAATTATTTTTCCATTCTAATGAGGTGAGAGCTACTCTGCTTAATACAGGTCTGCTTAGTAGCAAATAGCTTTAGTTCCAAGATGTTTATGTCACATTTCTGATTAAGACTTCTTCATTGCCTCTTTCCATTCCAGGAATCTAAGGAATTTTTGTTAATTTTGTAAATTACATAAATTATCTGCAGAGTGATTATTGTCAGAATGGAGATGGCATAACTCATGAAAACTGGTTAAAGCTGTTACTTCAGTTGGTCTCAATTTTATCACCTCAGAATAGACCATTTAACTTTAATGTACTTATGTGAGCCTCTGTCATCAGTCACTTCCTTGCTGTTTTGTAGCAAGATTTACATGTTATGTTATGATGCTGTCATATCTGGCACATCTGAGCTTTAAGAGAAACTTCCATCAGTGACTACTTGACATGTAGAGTTTATGGTGCCTATTGTCTTTCCCACAAAATATTTACTTACTCTTCGATGTAGCAAAATACTTTCTAATGTGCCTTAAAACTGGCCAAGTTCCAGCTGTGCAATGTCTCAATGCATGTATGGTTGGGTTTTGGAACTTTTATCTATCAAAGATCAAGGAGATACTTAAAAACCTGTGTAAAACCTGTTGTCTACAAGGTTCCTGTTACAATATTCCTTTAAACTGTCCTAGTAGTTCAGGCTCTGCAGTAATAAACCAGCCTCAATGAGCAGCAAGGCACCAACACCCGCAACCGGAAATCTTTTCCTCAGACTTCTCGTGTTCAGTACTAGACATGAGGAAACATCAGTTTAAGAGGAAACACCTCTGTCTAATGATACCCCAGATATACTTGATTTTCTAGATGACAGCATAACTCACTAAGTCTGTTAGTCTTTGAAGTGTGAAAGCTTTTTAAGACTTTCCTAACAGGAACTCAAAAATGTCAGTTTGTATTCTTGCTGAGAGGGGAAATGTAACAGTGAGTCCATGCGCTTTGCAATGAAGTTGATTGTACACTTGATTTTAGTCTTCAGGATGTTCTTATGCAGGATTCAAGACTGTACCTCATCTTTGAATTCCTTTCCATGGATCTCAAGAAATACTTGGATACTATTCCGTCTGGCCAATACTTGGATCGTTCACGTGTTAAGGTAATGAGGACAATTTCCTAATATAAGATAAATTAATCTAAAGATGACTTACAAAACTATAAGCAGCTCTTTTATTTTCAGCATAATTAACTCTGAGAAGAAATTAAAGGGTAAAGCAGCAGCTATGGGTAATAAGATGAATGGGAGTTTTGCTCTCAAATGTCATTTTCAATTATTTTAATTACTGAAAAGAAGATGCCTCAAAATATGCTTAAGTAAATAATTTACATGGCTCTGTGACTGATATTAACATAATGTGCCCTTGTGGCCAAGAAAGCCAGTGGCATCCTGGGATGCATCAAGAAGAGTGTGGGAAGCAGGTTAAGGTTGGTTCTCCTCCCCTTCTAGTTTGCTCTGGTGAGGACACATCTGGAGTATCAGGTCTAGTTCTGGGCCCCTCAGTTAAAGAAGGACAGGGACTTGTTGGAAAGGGTACAGCAAAGGGCTACAACAATGAAAGGACTAGAACATTTCTCTTATGAGGAAAGACTGAGAGAATTGTCTTTTTAGTCTGGAAAAGAGAAGACTGAGGGAGGATCTCTCAAATGGTTATAAACACTTAAAGGGCAGATGTCAGAAGGCTGGGCCCAGTCCTTTTTCAGTGGTGCCCAGTGACAGGACAAGGGATAATTAGCACGAACTTGAACATAGGAAGCTCTATATAAACATGAGGAGGAACTTGTTCAGTTTGAGGGTGGCAGAGCACTGGAACAGGGTGCCCAGAGACAGGGTAGTCTCTATCTCTGGAGACCTTCAAAACCTGCCTGTATGTGTTCCTGTGTGACCACCTCTAGGTGAACCTGCCTTGGCAGGGAGGTTGGACTCAATCTGCAGAGGTTTCTTCCAACCCCTACTGTTCTGTGGTAACACTGTACTAAAAGTTACTAATTTTCTTTCTCCCTCTACTTTCTTTC
>WBNM01039386.1:0-23520 GCA_013399055.1 Ramphastos sulfuratus | reverse complement strand
GCTGAAGTCCAGGTAGACCACATCCACAGGCCTCCTCACATCCACCAGGCAGGTCACCTGATCATAGAAGGAGATCAGGTTGGAGAGGCAGGATCTGCCCTTCCTAAATCCATGTTGGCTGGACCTGAGCCCTTGGCCATCCCTCAGGTGCGCAGTTATTGCCCCCAAGATAATCTGCTCCATCAGTTTCCCTGTCCTGTCTGCTCCTCCTCTCAGGTGCCACCTCTGGCTTCTTGCACCCCAAGGTGGGGCACGAGCTGTGTCACTGTCCTTGGTCTGCAGCCCAGCAGTTGGCAGTGACTCTACCCATCAGTTTTGCCTTACTAGAAGAGCCTCTGACTGTTCAAACCTGTCTTAAACTGCAGATAGTGCCTCACTGAGCAGAGCCTGAGAAGTCACAGCCCTGACCACAATCAGTTCTGCTCTGGAGCAGACCAGGACAACAGTTTGGATGTGTTCATTCCTGTATCTCTTCATGCATTTTTTGTGGTACTACATTTGTGATAACAATTAATATTTCCAATGAATGTGGTGAGACACTTGAACGGCTTGCCAGGGGAATTGTGGATGCCCCCTTGTCCTGGAGGCAGGGAATTAATGTGGCCAAGCCAGGAATCATAAAAATAGAAGGAAGGAATTTGGAGTGCTTCAGAACATCCCTCCCTGGAGGTGTTCAATGCCAGGCTGGATGAGGCCTTGAGCAGCCTGGTCTAGTGGAAGATGGTAGGGGATGGAACTAGATGATCTTTAAGGTCTCTTCCAACCCAAACCATTCTACAGCACTATGACCCATGAGAAACTCAGAGGGATACAAGAAAAGTCCTCCAGGTCACCCCTGACTCTCTGTTCTTCAGTGCCATGGTGTCATTTAAAGAGTCCAACATCTCTGAAGTCTCTCTCTTGTCAGGGTAAGGATGAAAATGTCTCAAGGTGCAAGTGCTGGGATCTTCCTTCTCAGCAATCACATGGCATACATGGGGACAACATCCAAGTACATGTAGCTGTTTGAAACGCAGATGGCTGGAGACCCCAAAAAAGTATCCTTGCAGCTCTGGATGCTTGAAATGCCTGAAAATTCTTGGAGCGGATTACAAAAATATTTAAAACCATAAATATTAGTGTCAGGTGTTCTAATATAGAAGTTTTAATTTTTATCTAGACATTGAAGAATTTTACTAATTCATATGTAGAAAATATTTTTCAATCCCCACCACCATCTCCTGTATTCTACAAAGGCTTCTAGAATATATTAATAAATCCTAAGTAGAGTCAGATAGGAGTTTGAAATATAAATATAACTTGTGTATGTCTGAACTAAAAATAGTGGATTTTTTTCTTTGTGTGTGTGAGGGCTTTTAAAATTTAAACAGGAAAAAAACCGAACAGAGCCAAGTTGTGCTGATACTCACAGGGGCAGGAGCCCGCCCGTGCTCAGTGCTGCCGCCGTGTGCTTAATTGTCGGCACTGCAGGTGTGCGGCGGAGTGTGCCGCCCTGCCCGTGCTCAGTGCTGCCGCCGTGTGCTTAATTGTCGGCACTGCAGGTGTGCGGCGGAGTGTGCCGCCCTGCCCGTGCTCAGTGCTGCCGCCGTGTGCTTAATTGTCGGCACTGCAGGTGTGCGGCGGAGTGTGCCGCCCTGCCCGTGCTCAGTGCTGCCACCGTGTGTTTAATTGTCGGTTATAAAAAAGTAATAATTATGCCAGCCACACTGATTACTCTTTTCTTATGTGTGGAGATTTGGCCTAGTATATTGACATATAAAATAATCCGATCACTTTTTAAACAGGATTTAAACTGGCAGAGGGGAGATTTAGACTAGATATTAGGAAGAAGTTCTTTACAGTGAGGGTGGTGAGACACTGGCACAGGTTGCCCAGGGAGGTTGTGGCTGCTCCCTCTCTGGAGGGGTTCAAGGCCAGGTTGGACGAGGCCTTGAGTGACCTGTACTAGTGGGAGGTGTCCCTGCCTATGGCAGGGGCTTAGAACTAGATGATGTTTGAGGTCCCTTCCAACCTTACCATTCTATGATTCTATGGTTCTATGATTTATGGCATTCCTGGACTGACATTTAGTATCATGGCTTGTAGTTGAGCATACTATTCAACAAGCCACCTGCCTCTGTAAGTGCCACTATTTGGTCTCAAACTAGGTTTATGTATAATTCAAAGACACTCCTGTTTTTTTCAATTCCAGTCTGTTTACAGGGAGGTTTCATGGCACACACTGATGGAAAAGACAATTTGTAGAAGATAAACCATTGTGTGGTTTATCTTGTTTGGAACAGTGGAAAGAGGCATATGAAATCTGGATTCTGGTAATGATGCAGGGCTACAGGACTGGTGCTGGCTTTTGCAACCAGCATTCTTTGTGAGAAACACAGAGAATGACCCACTTGATGCTGCATAAGGCACCATTATTCGGTGCAGTTGCACACCCAGCTCTATAAGGTGCTAAGAGACAGAAAGCCAGTATCTTCAGTAAAAAGAAAACATTCACGGATGAGCTTTCCAGATTTCATTGAGAGTCTTCCTGACATGCACACAAATCCACATAGCTTGATCTCTGCTAGAAAACAACCCGTAAGTTTAGTGGGAAACTGAATGGGATTGTTTCATGTCCCAGTGATTTAATCAAACAGGTAATTAAATTATTTAAATTAGTCATTTAACAGACCTGATGGGAAGAGAAGGTAAACACTGATCATCTTTTACCCTTGATGAGGACTGAACAAAAAAAGTTACCATTTTAAGAGATTTGGAATTAGAATTCAGCTTAAGAAAGGGATTCTGGCTAAAAGATCAACACGCTCTGAGGCCAGGAAGCAGCAGAGAAGCCATACATTTAATTGGTAATAAAATACACTCTTTAGAGCCTATTAGAAGTGACAATCACAACTGATCCAGCATGTTTCTAACACCTGCAGAAAGCCTCTAAGCTTCCCAACACCCTGGTAATTGGTACAGATGATATCACAGGTCACCTGGAGTTCTGAACCCCGTGTCATCAGGTTCACCTCAAGGCCTCAAGGGAGATTTTTGACATCCCAAATTGGGATGTCATTCATCACCTAGCTGAGAAACATTTTTCTTGTCGTATCAAGTAACCCATACAAGATGCAATTGAAGCAATGTCATTGCTAGACAAATTAAAAGAGCAGTTCAATAGAGGAATCCACCATTACCAAGCAATTTCATAAACAGGTTCTGGCAGAGCTTCTCTACAAAGTACTAGCAGTGATCCAAAAAAACAGGACCTAGAAAATTTCTTGGGTGAAATCCTGGCTCCAGTAAAGCTCATGGCAATACTCTAATGCACTTCTATAGACCCAGAATTTAAATTTCTCATATAAGCTGCAGCACACTGATATGGCTTTGGGCAAACTACTCTAACTCAATCTCCCCAGTTATAAAAATGGGCCAGTAACCACTGGAGGATTCACAGAAGTGGCCCATACGGCAAAGAGCAAGAACCAAACAGTGCAGTTTGGCATACAGCCTACCTCAGCAACCTGCTGTCAGGGAAATACTTCACTGNGATGCCATTGGCTCTCCTGCCCACCTGGGCACACTGCTGGCTCATCTTCAGCTACTATCTACCAGTACTTCCAGGTCCCTCTGCCTGGCTGCTCTCCAGCCACTCTGTCCCCATCCTGTAGCACTGCTTGACGTTGTCGTGGCTAAAGTGTAGAACCCTGCACTTAGCCTTGTTCAATCTCATTCCAGAGGCCTCTGCTCACCCATCCAGCCTGTCCAGGTCCCTCTGCAGAGCCCTCCTACCTTCCAACAGATCCACACCTGCTCCTAACTTGGTGTCATACAAATACCAGGCTTGCAGTTTCAGCAGGACAAGCTTCTTGTCCTGCAGAATCTTGGTAAAACTATCATCTTCTTTATGAATTCCACACACAGAAGACTGGCCCAGTGTCTTTTGTAATCTCCTTTCTCAGGACTCCAAGACAACTATCTCCACTAGTTTTGGTACTTTGAGGATCACGTTTGGATGATCTGTAACAGTCTTATCAAGTGTCAGCTACATTATTTTGCAGGCAAGGTATGCATGTCAATACTTGCCTTCACAAGTCTGAGAAGAACAAACACATGCTGCTACACAAAGGCACATATTATCTCTGGATAACACACACAGTTGCTTAAAATTAATTCTCGGGTGTTCTTGCAAATAAGTTTTATGGCTGTATGAAGAGAGGCTATAAAATAAGGTTAGGCTCCTTGGTAGGTGGCATGTTAAAGAAATACTATTCCTCCCATATAAATCCACACCAGATGGAACATTTGACCTAAGCAGTAAGATTTATTACTATTTTTGAAGCAAATTCAGCACAGCTTAAGAGAATACTGTACAGAATTATTTATAATTGAAAAAGGTTCTTCTTGTCATTTGATGCATGTTTTGCATTTGTCAATTCCTACCCTCAAAACCAGCACAGAGTTTAATTATTTCAGGCTTCTTACAAAGGTGATGGATCCTGCAATTCAACCTGCTAATGTAGCACGTAGCTGTCTCCCTCTAGTCATTGCAGGCATGTGCTCATATCTTTGCTTTTCATATCAAAAGAAATCTGCATGGTTTCTTTGGTCTCTTTTTTTGAGCCCTAAAACATTTCAGGTGATTTAAGCATACTACCAATAGCACATGCAATCAAAAGCAGTCTTCACACATTGTTTGGCAACGAAAAAATCTTACAGCTGTGATCAAAGAATTGCTTTACATTCACTTCTTTAGCACATGCACTTTAGTATTAATATTGTTGCATATTTTCTTCAGAGGCCAAAGTTCTTCTGTTTTCTAGAAATAACCTGCTAATGGATAGTCTTCTCAAAGCACTGATCTTCTTCCTTTTGTCAAGTTCATTTCCAAGATCTGTGCATGGAAAGAGGGGTATGTGCAACTTTACTAACAAACACTGAAAATGCCTGAAAGTGAGGAAAAATTCTTGGGTAAAGACCTCCAATGGCAAATGGTCCTGTGAAAATTGAATAGTCCTCCATGTCAGGCAGCCATGTACCAAAAGTGAGTGTTTTCTTGAAATGCCATTTTAATATTATGTTCAGGCATGTTTTAATTTTCAGATTTCTTGCCCTTAACACAAGTACTTGACATCTGAGAGAAAAGCGTGCTATTGTCACTCATAAGATGAAGAAGTGTATAGCCATTACTGCTGCATGCTTTGCTGTGATGAGAGAAGTATGGCTCTCTCTCCACCTGCAAGGATATAGTCTCTTGAAGAATGTCCTCAGTCAGAGACAGAGATCCTTGAGGAACTGACTACCAGACTGTCAAATATATCAGAAGATTGACTAGGGCATATCTCAGAACCAGGACTGGGTACTCCATTACATAGTGCATTTCTGCCTATCCTTTGAGCAAGTTTTGGTACAAAGGGTGGAGATTCCGAAGTCCCCATATTAAGAAGTGTACCACAGAAAGGCTCAAACTGCAGGCACAAGTGAGGAGTTTTTGCAGTTCTGTATCATATGTCAAATGAGAGACTTTGCTCTACAGATAGAAATGCATTGGCTAAGTTACATTGCTTCAAGAATAGGATTTTTAAAAGATTGTTTAAGCTTTACCTTTTCAGGTATTTTGAATATCCCCTGAGATATGCAGCAACATAGTGGTTGGCAAACGAAGGAAAGGAGGGAAGAAAAAAGGCTGAAAAGTATTCTGGAAACTAAAAACAGTTAATTATTCATGCTGTCTACAATTCCTTTGGCTCACAAGTGTCTCAAGACAGACTCTTACTTTGTAGTAAAAAAAAAAAAAAAACAAAAACAAAAAAACTCCTCTACTGTCCTACCTTGTCTCCTCTACATCATATGACAGAAACAAATTGCCCAGACTTAACAGGTCAAGGGCATCTCCTAAAGCAGATAATCCAGGTCTCATTGACAGCCTACAGGCTTCCTTTCCTGCTAAAGCAAAGAACCTCACAATACTATTTTATGTAACATTCTTTACATATTTTGAGTTACACTCCCAAAGCACATCTACTTCAATCAAACTCTGAACTGTGTTTTGGGGGGTCTGATGGAGTTCAGTTGGTTTTTAGATTTTTCTTTAGCTTGATATACTGCACCCTTCCTGGAGCTGGCCATTTTGATCAAAGAGTTTGCTTTGTAATGAAAGCAAACCAAGTACTTCAGCTTTGAAAGAAGAGAGAGCAAAAAGAAGCAGCCTAAGCATGTGGCAATTGTTATTTTGCTGTCAGGAGTGACAAAATACCACATGATATTCAATACCCAGGATCAGTTAATTCCATTTGAGAAAGCAGCTTATCATGTAAGTTAACATTTGCTATGATTATCACTTACTTAATGCTAATTTCCTAGGTAAAGCCCCCATGGTGCCCATATGAGTCACTTTGGGATCAGCAACATGGGGCAGCATAAGTCAATGGTTATCAATCTTTGTTTTATGGTACCATACATTCCTGATTCTCTGCACTTCCACATACAGCACATTTGTCAGGCCCATGCTGATATCTGACATTCCACAACTACCTTGGCTCCAAAGTGAGACAATAATGCACATTTGTATTGCTCTCCCTTTAATGTAGTACAAAGCTGGACATGGCTCAGAAAGAAATCTCTGAAATCCATTACCTATTTATGATCATGTACAAATGTATGTTTATAACGTAAAAGGGAACCATTGGAGGCTACAGCCCAATAAATCTTTTTGGATGAAAACCCTTTTCAATAAAAAAGAATAAAATAATTAATATTTGATTTTGACAGTTGAAACATTTGCTCATGGTTCTCCTGGGAAGGGAAGGGCATTTAACCTTCTCACATGTCATCCCCTCAGACATTTCTGACCCTACTGTAAAGTAGACGACAAAGATTCCCGACTCCATGCTGCTGATTAAACCTCTTGTAAGAAACACATGGATGAAATTTTCTTGCCAGTTGATTTGAAAAAATCTACAAGAGGCAGGACTAGGGAGCAGCCATAGTTCAGCTGAGTGACACAAATATGATGCTATGCAAAAGCAGGTTTTTCCTTGAACGCATTTCACTCCTAAATACGAGCTTGTGATTGTGCAAGCAGCCTCTTTAGTGGAAGAAAAGCAAATCCCTCTGCTACTCTGCATGCCAGTGTAGAGAGGGCAAATGGGCTTTGAAAGAAACCCAACTCAACAACTGGATTTTTAAATGTAATAAAGGACTTAAACAGTTTACCTGCCTAATGCTCTACTTTAACGGTCAGGTAAAAGAGAAGTCAACCATCTCCTTAACTTCAAAAAATATATCTCTTAAATCTGTGAAGATTTCAAAACTTATGTGATTTCTGAGAAATGTATCATCTGGATGTAAAGCCTTCCTGCTGTCTCACTCAATATGATCCCAGGCCTAAAGAAGCAAAAGCAATCTAAAATTTTCATGGCCTGACATTCATAAAAGAGCCTGTACAATGCAACTCAGTGTATTGTTCCCTTTTGGAAATATGGAAAACAGAATTTTAGGGTCTGTATTTAAACAGACCTAAAAGTGAGAATGTTTCACTGTTTCTCTTGAGTAGCAGCAGTGAAAAAAACTACACTAACCAGGCCAGCTTTACTCTGCAGCTGCTGTGGGTGAAGGCAAGCAGCAGCAGAGAACAGCACCAGAGCAAGTCTGACAAAAAGGTGCAGGAAAAAGCAAACCTTTTGTCCCATCACTGCCAGGCTGAGAAAATTTCAGGGGCCAGGGCAAGAAAAGGCAGACAGAAGCCAAGGCATACAGCACTTCAGATTGATCAGATTGATCAATTACTCTAACACACCAAAAATGAAAGCTTCAGCACAGTGCAGGGCCAGCAACCTGAAACTTGCTACAGTCGTTGAAAATTTGATGTGTTACGGGAAGTGCTTCCACTTCTCAGGTGGGGCACTGCTCTAAAAGAAACATGGTTAAAATTGCATGGCAAATATTTTCAAGTCATACAGAAAATTAACACAGAGACAAAATCTGGTCTAAACATTTTATCTCCAATCCAAACTTCACATTCTAAAGCACCCTTAAATTATTTTGGCTACACCACTGCGATGCCAATAGATCTAAAAGGAAGGGGCATCTATTCAAATTAGTACTGCTAACAGTTTCTCAATAAATGAACATTTTCACAAACACCTTCTTATATGTGTTTCAATTTATGAGAAACCAGTCTTCAAAGTTTAGGAAAATATCTGTCAGATAATGAAATTTCAGCATGGGACAAGAACGGGCAAATAGAATACAGGCCAAAAGTTCAACCGCAGAAGTGTAAGAGTAAGAAGAAATGTATGGAGTTGTTTTTCCTCTGTCCAGATAAAGAAAATATTGTTAAATATTTTGTGCCACATTATTCAGTACTACCACTGGAATGGTAATGAATAAGTAAAACCAGAAAAGAGATTGATAGAACTCCAAGAAAAATCCAATATTCACCAAAAATAGTGGAAATAAAAAGCTGTCATGTAGAACATCTACGTGTTCAGGCAGGAGGCAGTATCAATGCAGATTTAGGGTAGCCACAGCCATGCATACCGTCACAGACCAAGCAAGTTCATTTCATGGCTGAGAGAAGTAATTTAAGACCACTCCATTAAGGGAAAACTTGCAATTTTGTTAAGACCCTTTGATGTAACCAGTGTATGCCTTGCAACTCCAACAGACACCTCCCTTTCCACATTTGGTCTGCACCAAATAGGGAAGATGAGAGAACATTTCGAATCCAGCAATGCACGCACAACCAACAAACCAACAAACAATTAAACCAAGTAGTAAAAAGCAGGTGACTGGAAAACATGGAACCAAGGCTTACAGTGTATCAAGAAATGTCCTTACACTTAAAAAATTATAATGCACTCCAAAATCCTTTTGTTCAGGCAATCCATGTACAACAGAAGGCACTGTTATCCATACGAATCTATCCATTCTGCACAGCAAAAACCTGAGAAGCGCAACTCAATCAGATGCAGCCTGGCCCCTCCCAGTCAGTCAGGTTCCTCGAGGACAAACGTTTCCTTTAAGTCCATCAAATCATAAAAAACACAAGGATTTGTACATTACAGTAGCTGGTTAGAAAGAGCATTCTGGTGGGGGAAGCACACTGCAATTTTCTGGAAAATCTTCAAGCAGCATTAAGTTACCCTCCCCTGTCACTCAGAAGTCACTGTGATTTCAAGAAAATCTAATGAGACCTTTCCCATCGACCTTGGTAGGTGATCCTTCAGTTGCCACCAGGAGTACTTCCAGCAAAGTTAAATCCTGTGATCAGTCCTTTGTTGTCAAATGTGTAGTCACTTTGTTGTTCTCTTGTCTTAGTCTCTAGAATTAAAAAAGGGGAAAGGACATGAAAAATAGTCTATGAAGAAGGCTTTTGCCAGAGACAATATAGCTAGGATAAAAACACAAAGTTTTGGAAAAAACTCTCAGTTAAGACAAAATTTTATTCGCTAAACCCAGTGACAGTAATAAATTACACTCAGGTTTTCTCCAAATGCATAAACGCACACAAATCTAAAAGAGAGCTGAGAAATGAATCCTCTATAAAATCAGTCTATGTTACACCACTCTGTATGCTTTTTGATTACATCTGAAGTTATTTTCCAGGATTAAAGGTTTCTAAACACCTAAAACATTACACTGCCCATGAAATTAATTCTCTATAAAATCAGTCTGTTACACTACTCTGCATGCTTTTTGGTTACATCTGAAGTGGTTTTCCAGGATGAAAGGTTTCTAAACATTTAAAACCCTACACTGCCTGTGAAGGCAGTGTTAGCAGTTAAAAAGTTTAAAAAAATCTGTTAAACAGGCAATGATCTCTAGCAATCTTCATCAAATACCTGTCTGACAGGTAGTTATTACCTGAATTTGCTCTTCATTTCAAGTGTTAGACTGTGCAAAACTAGTTCTTGCCCTGTTCAGACAGCAGCACATGTCAATGAGAAGGCAATTAATCAGAACAGTCATCTCTCTGAATAATACACACTCACAGGCAAGGGGTAATAGAAGGGGAATAACCTACTCACTTCTCAGGAAATGTTAATTCGCACAGTGATTTTCTCTCTCTAGAGATTAGTTGCAGTTCCAACACCTCTGCAACAGCTAAAATGGCCCCAGAGAAGTGACTCACCTGCAGCATTTCGCCGGTGTTCTGCTAATGTATAGATTTCCTGCAGCTGTTTCTTCTGATCCTCACTCAAGGGCGCAGTCAGTGAATGGTACCAGGCCGCATCTCGGCTCTGTACCGCTGTCAGAACAGGAATGGAGGAGAAGGGATGATCAGGTTACACTGCAAGTTAACTGCAGAAGAACTAAATGAAACTCAAAGAATCCTTGATTGGTTTTAAACTGCAAACACTGCAAAAACAGAATCAGTATTTCTGTCAGTTTTTCTAGCACAGATCCCCACTCTAACAGAGGCAGTCCATTCTGGAGAACTTAATTACATCCTCTGCTTTTTTTGAATCAGAAAATTAATTATGTGGCTATCATTCATCAACAATGAAGAAGTGAATCTTCTAATCTGAAATTCATATCAAAACAAAAAACAATAGGATTACTCAAATGGGAAATTGAAAAAAAAAATCCATTATGATTTTAACATCTAGAAAGAGACAAGTACTTCTATATATAGGAGTCACTCTAGGGACTGAGTCCCACTTAGGTTGTTACTGAAAAGTTATGAAAGAGAACATGAAGGGAATTCATCTCTGGCTGTATTTGCTACCATTTGGGTTTTTCTGCAGTACATCTAAGCAAAAATACCTTTGGACTAACACTAAAAAGCAAGATCATATTTTCCTATTCTAAATTACTACCAGTAACAAAGAAAAAGGTTTTTCCCAGTGATGATCATAAACATCTCTGAACTATTTCATGGCGTCATACAATTCTGCCAACCAGGAAACACATACCTAGAAGTGCTTGTGTAAAAAACTGGTATTCGTCAACACCATTTTCAAGGTCAAGAGGTGTGCTGAACCCTTCAAGAGCAGTCTCTTCCAATGCATCTTCATCCCAGTCATCATCGCCATCATCATCTTCATCTTCTTCTTCTCCACCTCCACCACCGCCTCCTCCTCCACTATGGTTCTCTTGCATCACCTGGCTCACTTCATTTGTTTCCTCCTCATCACTTGATATCTCTTCTGCAAAAGCACAGNGGCTGCACTCACACTGCAGGCTCATGTTGAGCTTTTATGTGTTGCAATACAAAGTTTAAAAAATAAAAGGAAACAATGACTTAGGAATGAACAACGATTACTAAAGGTAAGTTTTGGCTGGAAAGGAAACCATCTATGAACATCCTGCCCGCAAAATCCTAGGATAGGAAAAATGAAGCTGGGGAATGTGAAACTGCCATCTTCTTCTTTTTTTTTGTTTTTTTTTTGTCTTTCATTTATGCAGCAGTCATTGTGCAATTAGAGGATCACAAAATGTTGAGGAAATGTGTCTTTGACAAAGTGTTTCATCACTGTGCTTTTCAACTTACAAAGACTTGAATAGACTTCAGAAATGGACACAAAGCAAAGAGAAAACCAGATGCAAACTAAATGTCTGCCTCTTCCTCCTTCAGAGTGCTCCTTTATTTGAACAAACTTCCACTAGCACCTTTCACTTCACTTTACCTTCTATTCTGCTTATGAAACAACTATTACATTCTGAATTAAATGCAACTCCAATGTGCAATTCTAAATGGTGCTACTTCATACCTACAGAAAACTATTTCTGACTTACGATGAAATTTCAAAAAATCCCCCTCCAGGGTAAAACTTTCAGGTCTTGTACTGTATTCCTGTGCATTGAGAAGAATTCTGTAATTCCATTACAGAAAATCACATGTGACATTTGAGTAGACTAAACAATCTGTTTATAACCAATGTAATTTTCACACCTCAAACCATCTATCTCCTGTTCCAAGCCAAATACAGCCATACATATCTGCTTGCAGTGATGCGTAAAATTCATTCCCAATAAGGAGTGAATACGTCCACAAACTATTCTTTGATGTTTTCTCTCTCCTGGCACAAATAGTTTATTCCAAGAACCTCAGCTGTCTCAAATCCCACTTTGCATATCACTTTCCATTTGACACAGAAGTCAGCTTCCTACAAAATCTGACCAAACAGGTCTTTCAAATATCTGAGTACTGGGAACAGTATAACCAACGCAGTCCTGGCAAATTCCTGCTGCATATGGAGAAGATGGAGCACACTCACAACCCAAAAGAGTGCACTAGCAAGTTTTATTGTTACTTTCAAACCAATACTACCCTTTCATTGAAGTGTTAGCTGGGACACACTGAAATGCTTTTTACATTTTTGGAGCAAAAACCAGTTCCTAAGGTGATTTTTTTTCAAGCACCCAGCAAGTCAAGCTATTTTCAGCAGACTAACGAGTCTTAAAAATTAACTACAATTTCTTACCCCCTTTAAATTAAATCCAGACAAAATCCACAATGTGAAAAGGGGAGATTTTACCATTATCTTCTGCAACGTGTTTTTCATCTTTAGCATGATCCTCATGTTCTGTGAGCTCTCGTGAGGCGCAAACTTGTTTTAAGCCCAGGAAAAGGAGGAGGATCGAAGGAACAATCTGGGCAGCCACAGCGTCCACTGCAGGTGGTCGATTCTGCAATTCCATCAGAATGCTCAGTCCTATTATACACATCTTTCTGTCATGGAGTCTGAAATGACACGTTTGTTAAATGAAAAAAAAGATATTTTCACTCCAAGGATACATAGAGAGCATTGACATCTGGTGCTTGACATGGCAGAAGACAATGTTATAAACAATGCATGGCATGACTCCTAATAGGCTGATGCTTCACTTAGTCTATTGGCACTGCCTACACACAAAGACATGTTTTAAACCTATCCATACACCTGGTGATGGTTTGGGAGTTATCCATCCCCACCATGCTATGAAAATCACTCAGACTAGACTCAGCTGGCTGGAAGTTAAGGACTGAAGCTCTATTTACAGCTTAGCACAATATACAAGCANTTTTTTTTTTTCATTAAAATATTCCAATTAGCCTCAAACCAGCACACACCTGAAGTCAGAAGTCAACCTTCAACAACAAAATGTATCTCATAGCTGGAAGGTGAGTGGTGGCTGTTAACTACATCTGACTGCTTTGCCTTTAAGTGTATTTGAAACTCACAGTCAGGCACCACATCCCAGTTGAGAAACAAACACTAACTGTCAAGAACTAGACTTCAAGTCTGTCCAGCATCATGTGCACGGTTAGTTATATGATGATTACCGGCTTTGTCCACCTTCGTTTACTTTACAAATGTTCAGCCCCTGCCCAAGTGCACAGTAGTGCAGTGTACAAGTATCTTGAGGGAGGACAGATGAAGTTTACATTTAGGAGTATGCTAAGCAGCCAGTACATTAATGGCATAACAACAAACATGCAAGTTGATACTAAAGAACTCACAGGGATTAAAATCAAGCATGTGGACAGAATAATGGTTTTTAAGCATCAAAAGGAACAGTTAAAAATACTTTATAAAATAGAGAATCATAGAATGGTAAGGTTGGAAGGGACCTCAAAGATCATCCAGTTCCAACTCCCTGCCATAGGCAGGGACACCTCTCATTAGAACAGGTCACTCAAGGCCTCATCCAACCTGGCCTTGAACACCTCCAGGGAGGGAGCATCCACAAGCTCCCTGGGTAACCTGTGCCAGAGTCTCACCACCCTCACTGGAAAGAACTTCCTCCTAACATCCAGTTTCAAATATTAATACAGTGTTTCAGGAAAAAAAAATAGTATCTTGCTGAAGTTTTGCTTGTAAGGTCATCCTCAATCTGTGCTGGACCATCTCTTGGAGAAGCAGATAGTTTTTGATTAAGGAATTCTGAAACATGATATATGATATGTATTGTACCTTTTGTGTCCTCACAAAACATTCAGCTCATCAGTCGACAGACACAGAAAAGTTACCTGAATATAGGTCACTTTCACTGGCACCACAACAACTAGACCTGGTTTGGATTACTGTTATTTAGACTAACCAAAAAATGAGAACTCTTTCATCAACATGACTAGGGATACAAACAGAAGTGAACAAAGGAAGCCAAACCCATGGACTTTTAAGTGAAGAAAAGCCACAATACTTGCCCAAGAAAACAGTCTGTGTCATTCATCCACTGGTTTATAAATTGGGCAGTGATGGGCTCAGGATTGTGTGGAAATCTGATGTTCTCTAAGGTGTGCAGAAGTAGATCAGGATTGTAGTAAAGTGCAGCTATGGCAACCTGAAGACACATGGTACGAAGCTCACTCGTTTTAACTCCTCTGGTTAACCGCTCCAGAACAGCCTCCACAAAGAGTGGAATACACTTGGCATGTAAATATAAAGCAGAAGAGAACAAAAAAATAAACAAAACAGACATTATATTTGTTGCCAGATTATCCAATAGTGTCCAGGTACAACCTAGGAATGCATTCCAATAACTTCCTATTACAAAAGCATTTCAAGCCTCTGATCGTATGCTTATAAATCTTCCTCAAAACTGTCACTGTTACTCTCAGGACAGAGGAGAATATTTGGGCCCATTTGGTGGAATTTGTTGCAGTAAAGGTTTACAAAAGAAGGTAAAGACATCCCTGTCTTTAGCAATTTAAACGTGAGCAGACAATAAAAATGAAACTGTCAAAATCTGCAAGAAAAAGGAAGTGAGCTTTTCCTAATAAATGTAAAATTGAGTTTCTTACAAAAGTTTGGAGTGAGTTTATTCAGATAAAAAACAAGGATGTGCAAACTCCCATGTGATGAAATAAACATCTACACGTATTTCAGTGTACAGGTTTATGCTTTATAATAATTTGGGAAGCATTATGAATGTTTTAGTTCCTCAGTTTCAGTTCAATGTGCAACCATTTTAATTCATAGAGATGTGGAGCTCAATTAAGCCTTCCATAACATACTTATTTCAATGCAAATGCATGAAACTCACTTTAACCAACCCCCACCCCGCCCAGATTTCATTTAAAAGTAGAAACTCCCAGGGAACATTTTTATCTTCAGATTTACATTAGAAAAGTTTTATTTCCTTCAGTGAAATTAACTGAAAATTTATTCCTGAAGTCTATGGATTGCATCATGGCAACATCAAATATGCTATGTTAAAGTAATTTAGGCTGGAGTGTTATGTAAAAGCAAAGCCCAGAATTTAGCCCTTAAGAGGAAAAAGACTACTGTGTCAAAGCATGTACTAGGAAACTCTGGAAAACGGAGATTTTTTTTCTTTTCCAAGCATTCACAATCCAGCCATGCTAAAAGTTCTTAATTTCCAAATGGGACTGAGTAATCAAAAAGGGTAAAAAAAACCAACTTCATATTGCTTAGAGAAACAACTTTGGTAGTTGAGTATGTACACTTAACCTCTCAGCCACAATACTTTTAGCACTGCGTGTTTGCATCAAAAGGGAAATGCTATTGGGAGAAAGCAAAAAACCATAATCTAGAACATTTTACTACATCCTTATCATTCAGTCTATATTCATTTTTCATTTTCCAGTCATGCCTGCTCATCTCTAATCCAAAAAAAAAGACAAGAAACAAACAAGAAAAAAAACAAACATCAACCAACCAAAAAACAAACAAAAAAAACCTCTCCTGAGCTCACTTATTTTTGTGTTTTTCCCTATTTCTATACTTTGTTTCCTTCAAATCCTCTAATTCCAACTGCAAGAAATCATACATGTATCATTGGAAACTAATAAAAGAGAGAAGCTGCTTAATATATATATCACCTGGTCAATACCCCGTCCTTTGCACTGAAGAATAATTACTTCCAGAAGCTTGGCTGCATGGCACTCTGCATCTTCTCCTGCATCTCCTGTTAATACCTAACAACCAGAATAACAATTGAGTCTATCAGTATTAACCACTGACACTTTGAAAGCGAGCGTGCCTGTACCTGCACACATCAGAAAACCTCTACACGGCATCTATCTGTTCGTACTATATTTTGCAAGGAATTCAGACATATAGAAAGTCACCTCTGCAGGACATGGATAAATGGCTACAAATGAATTAACAAATTTAGAAGACACTGCTATAGTTCTACATGAATGTCAGCATTCTGTATATATCATTGCATTTCCTTTCATAAAGGAAAGTTTACTTATAAAGAATCATTAATGTTTTCCATGTTCTATATCCATTTTTTTAATGTTAATTCTAGTAGACACTGGTAGAGTAACAATTTGGCCAAGTGAAGTCCTATCTGTAGGTCAGCACCTGATTAAAAACAAGTTTCTTTGCAATCACTTTGTATATATGCACATACATGTGAAACTGACTGCTGCTTCTCAGTACATGGTCAGTGTCAACCAAACCTGAAGAACCAAGCTGCTTGAAGACATTCAATTTCTACAGCTTTCTAAAAATTAAGCAGGAAGCTACAAGCCTAACACTCTTTAACACTCAAAATCAGAGAAAGGCTGCAGTGTGATCTCATACTTTATTACACAGCATAATTTATTAATCAGCATAAAATAGAAACATTATAAATTTAGGAAGAACTTCAAATGAGCTTGCACCTTAGCTGACAACTGGAGAATCCAATCACAAAATACATAACTCAGGGAAATTAAGCTTCATTAATTCCTCTACTTACCAAAACAGCTATTCATAGAAGAGAGTCAAGATGAACAGCAACTTTCTCCCACACAGATTTGTGGATGTAGTTTTTTTAAAAGCATGTCACTTAAAAAGTGTGAGGGTGCTATGTGTGCTCAGAGCTGAGCCAAGACTAAATTTCATTGCATTCTGAAACGACTGACTACCACCTGGCATCACTGATTGCTAAGTACTAGTGATAAGTGCAACACTAAGAATCAGAGACCTTACCTTTTTACACATAGCATAAATGATTTCTAAATGCTTTGGGTTAGACAGTAAAGTATCAGTGTCGATAGTCACATAATTATGCAAGAGAGGCATCATATCTGCAAAACAGGGAGAGTGAGAGAGAAAAACATTGCAAACTAATCTATCCTGGTGCAAACCAGTGAGGCTGTAGTCCTATGATGGAATTCATTAGCTCAGATTGATGGATATGGTTAGAAATGCAGACTGTGCAAAAGTCTGTTCTGGAAGAATTTTTCATAAAGTGGACCATAGTGGGTGCATTCTGAGAGTAGAAAACAGAAAACAACTACATTTTAATTAATTGATTTATAGTGTCCATTCACTTTGTATATTTTAGCTTTATTTGGGTTCAGGATCTCCTACAATAATTGATCAAACTGACAAATTTGAACATGCTTCTNTAATCAGCATAAAATAGAAACATTATAAATTTAGGAAGAACTTCAAATGAGCTTGCACCTTAGCTGACAACTGGAGAATCCAATCACAAAATACATAACTCAGGGAAATTAAGCTTCATTAATTCCTCTACTTACCAAAACAGCTATTCATAGAAGAGAGTCAAGATGAACAGCAACTTTCTCCCACACAGATTTGTGGATGTAGTTTTTTTAAAAGCATGTCACTTAAAAAGTGTGAGGGTGCTATGTGTGCTCAGAGCTGAGCCAAGACTAAATTTCATTGCATTCTGAAACGACTGACTACCACCTGGCATCACTGATTGCTAAGTACTAGTGATAAGTGCAACACTAAGAATCAGAGACCTTACCTTTTTACACATAGCATAAATGATTTCTAAATGCTTTGGGTTAGACAGTAAAGTATCAGTGTCGATAGTCACATAATTATGCAAGAGAGGCATCATATCTGCAAAACAGGGAGAGTGAGAGAGAAAAACATTGCAAACTAATCTATCCTGGTGCAAACCAGTGAGGCTGTAGTCCTATGATGGAATTCATTAGCTCAGATTGATGGATATGGTTAGAAATGCAGACTGTGCAAAAGTCTGTTCTGGAAGAATTTTTCATAAAGTGGACCATAGTGGGTGCATTCTGAGAGTAGAAAACAGAAAACAACTACATTTTAATTAATTGATTTATAGTGTCCATTCACTTTGTATATTTTAGCTTTATTTGGGTTCAGGATCTCCTACAATAATTGATCAAACTGACAGATTTGAACATGCTTCTCCTCCTTCAATACACTCCTGTTATACTCCCATGCTGAACAGACGGTTTAGGGCATAACTCAAATACATGATCATTTTAAACCACAGCACTGAATAAAAGTGGCAGCAAGGCTGGTGAGGGGTCTGGAGCACAAGCCTTACAAGGAGCAGCTGAGGGAGCTGGGGTTGTTCAGCCTGGAGAAGAGGAGGGTCAGGGAGGACCTCATTGCTGTCTGTAACTACCTGAAAGGAGGTTGCAGCCATGTGGGGGGTGGTCTCCTCTCCCAGGCAACCAGTGACGGAATGAGAGGACACAGTCTCAAGCTGCACCAAGGCAGGTTGTTTAGGCTGGATGTTAGGAAGAAGTTCATCACAGAAAGAGTGATTGGCATTGGAATGGGCTGCCCAGGGAGGTGGTGGAGTCACCATCCCTGGAAGTATTTAAAAAGAGACTGGATGTGGCACTTAGTGCCATGGTTTAGTTGATTAGATGGTATTGGGTGATAGGTTGAACTTGATTATCTTGAAGGTCTTTTCCAACCTAATTAATTCTGTGATTCTAAGAAGTGATCCTTACTAATGTGGGTTTTAAATTCCCAAACAGTGGAAAACGTCAATAGAAATGTTCCTACCTGCAAAGTACTCAAAGCAATCCTGCTGGAAAACCTCATATAGAATACCTAAAAGCTGCCACATTTGAGGTGAAATCATCTGGCATGTCAAGCTGTAGGCCAAGGAAAGAATTTCTTCATAAAACTCTGGAAAGGACAGACAACTTTCAGTACACTGCTTTGAAAAATAAAGTTAACTTGCAAATATCTTGAAATCTGAAAACAAACCCCAAGTCAAAGAGAAGACAGCAAATAGTAACTAAAGCAATAATTAGAAAAACAATGCAAATTGCAAAAGACTCTTTTAAATGTGCTTTATATGGCTATAGTTACAACAATATGCATAGGTTTTTATTCTAAATACCCACTAGAAAAATATATTGCCAGCCCAGCAAAGATACTGCTTCTAAACAACTTACTGAAAAATATTTTTATTTTCTCAGCTGCTGTTTATTCTTAAAGGCCTTATCACTAAACTGTGTGGCTCTTTGGTGCAGGGTACTGATAAAGCATCCATAAAAAACTAATGTAATTCCAGATGTTGCTCTTTAAAACAGCTAGATATAGTTAAAATCAGAACTGCATCTTCTGCTTGTGAGTCTGACCTCCAAAAGAGAATAATCAGCCTGACTATTGTAAAAGAGGATATCAGCGTGTCATGGATTGAGCTGAATCTGCTGCTGATGTTCAGTGACATGCTGCTATTCATACCAGCTTCAAAATGGCTGTGCTGGCTGGAGAAAAGCATCATGGGGTTTGAACTTCTGATTCTAACATAAGAGGCTTCTTGTTCCTGCTTTCGACTTCTAGGTTTGGGGTGTTAGTCTTTGATGTTAGGCAGGCTGCAGGTCATGGGGTGGGAGTAGGTTGCTGGCTTCTGCTGCTACTTCTGTATTTTGCTGTGCTTCTCTGCAAATAGGCTAAGGTAACTGTGCATCTTATCACTTCATTAAACTCTCACTATCTCAATCCAGAGGTTTTCTTGTGTTCCCTTCCCTCCCATCTGCCTGAGGAGAGGCTTGTGAGAGCAGGCTGTGTTAAGTTAGCACACAGAGGAAACAAATAGTAACCAAAAATGGATGTATTTTTTTCCTTTAAAGAAGCACACGACACAAAAGATGAAGTTCTGTTCAGGAAGAGAGTATTGCCTGCAATAACTAATTTAAGAATGTATGTAACAGCATATCATGTTTTCCTAAAGAATATCTCTAAAGCATACCTATAACATGTTTCTGCAAAACAAGGCCAATGATCTGTAAACAAATGCTCTCCAGCTGTTGAGTTATCTGAAATGAAAACAAAGCACTTCATTTAGAAACTTAGAATTAATACACTCAATCAATGTATTTGACAAATTCAGTTTGAGAAGTTCCTCGAAGCAAAAAGGCTTTTTATCACTTTTTAAATGCTGCATTAACAATCACATTAATTTATAAGATTAAATTTCATTCACAAAAGTACTGACATTTTCAATNCTACCAGCACCTCCAGGTCCCTCTCTGCCTGGCTGCTCTTCAGCCACTCTGTCCTCAGCCTGTAGCACTGCTTGGGGTTGTTGTGGCCAAAGTGTAGAACCCTGCACTTGGCCTTGTTAAATCCCATTTAAAACTTGTCACTTACAGCATTTTTCTTTATCTAAAAAATAATCTTCATGTATGGTTCTTCTACAGATCCTATCCAAAATTGTATCTGTGTTCCTGTCTGGATATAAAGTAACATGGCACTCGAAGTTTCAAAGTGTTTCAAATAAAGCCTTTGTCCAAAATCTTTGAAGGAGAATGGGTCAAAAGGAAGAAAGAGATGCTTTTGCCTAATGTCCATGGAGAGCTTCCCAGAGCAGACTCAGAAAGAGAAACAAACACAGAAACTGAGAGCATAAAACTGTGCTGAAGTCAAGATTTAGTTTTGCAATGTTGAACAAGGAGACTACATTTAGGAACTAAATTACATGATGAAGAGAACTATATGGCCACATTTTAAGTCTAATTAAAACCAGTAAATATAGACATCTCACGTTATTACCACAGGTCATTCATTACAGACATAACCTTGCAGGACATCAGGTTTTCTGGGGTTATTCCAGCTTATGGATTAAATATGTGACCGCAGATTCAGACACTTGACTCAAAACATAGCATCCCTTAAACTCTCTTCATACTTAAGTGTGAAAGTGAAATGAATTTCTAAGGAGCTTTCAGCCTCGTGTTATTTCTGTATCATTTACACCACTTGTAAAATGATTTGAAATTCTGAGAGGAAGAGCACTCTGCACAATATTTTAGTCCCCGCTTCACACAACAGAAAAAAAGCAAGCTGCTAGCTCATACCAAAAATACCACAGCCCCAAAGGTTTTCCTAGGCTAAGACATGAAGACCCACTTTAGACTATTATTCCTGATGCTCATCTTAGCTACTAGATTTAACTTTAGCTTTCAAAAGGTACAAGGGGTTCTTGTAAGGAATTAGATATTTTGAAATCCGAACGAACGCAATGCTCTTGCAGGAAAATAATTAGTATTTTTAACAATGTATTTTAAAATTATAAGCTTCATAAAGAGATTTCACACCTGGCAATCAAACATGGTCATTGTATGTAAGAATGAGGGAAAAGGACCTAAGAGTGCTGGTGGATAACAGGTTGACCATGAGCCAACAATGTGCCCTTGCAGTCAAGAAGGCCAATGGCATCCCAGGGTGGCATCAAGAAAAGTGTGGTCAGCAGGTCAAGGGAAGTTTCCTCCCCCTCTACTTGGCTCTGGTGAGGCCTCATCTGGAATATTGCATCCAGTTCTGGGCTCTCCAGTTCAAGAAGGACAGGCAACTACTGAACAGAGTTCAGTGGAGAGATACTAAGATGATTAGGGGACTGGAAAATCTGACTTACAAGGAGAGGCTGAGAGAGCTGGAGCTGTTTAGCTTGGAGGAAACTTGAAGTGGAATCTCATTAATGCTTATAAAGAGAAGGCTTCGAGGAGATCTTATAGTAGCCTTCCAGTATCTGAAGGGGGCCTACAGGAAGGCTGGGGAGGGACTATTGACAAGGTCTTGTAATGACAGGACAAGGGGCAATGGGTTTAAACTGGCAGAGGGGAGATTGAAACTGGATGTTAGGAAGAAGTTCTTTGCAGTGAGGGCGGTGAGGCACTGGCACAGGTTGCCCAGGGAGGTTGTGGCTGCTCCCTCCCTGGAGGTGTTCAAGGCTAGGTTGGACGAGGCCTTGAGTGACCTGCACTAGTGGGAGGTGTCCCTGCCTATGGCAGGGGCTTGGAACTAGATGATCCTTAAGGTCTCTTCCAACCTTACCATTCGATGATTCTATATCTAAAGGGTGAGTGTCAGTGGTCCAGAGCCAGACTCTTCTCAGCGGTGTCCAGTGACGGGACAAGGGACAATGGAACACACAGGAGATTCCACGTAAACATAAGGAAAAAAAATTTCACTTTGAGTGTGACAGAGCACTGGAAGAGGCTGCCCAGAGAGGTTGTGGATTCTCCACCTTTAGAGGCATATGAAACCTTCCTGGATATGTTCTGGATCTAGGTGATCCTGCTCTAGCATGGGGGTTGCACTAGATGATCTTCAGAAGTCACTTCCAACTCCTACCATTCTGTGTGATATTAAGGAAAAGAAAGCACTTTTTGCCAGCTGATGTTCAAGTCACTGACTTTGTCTCTTTGGTCAGTCACTGAACTCCATCATACCTCAGTCAGCCCAGGTGGTACAAAAAGAGCAAATCTTTCTTCCCCGAGTATGTGAAATGTAGATTTAACATTGCACCACAACTGGGAGACCAGTTCCTAGTAATTCCATCCAAGAAACTGCTAGGTAAACAACAAATTATGAATCACAACTGTAAAAAATAAGCCTTATGCNTGGCCTCCTCTGGACCCGCTCCAACAGTTCCATGTCCTTCTTGTGCTGGGGGCTCCAGAACTGCACACAGTACTCCGGATGTGGTCTGATGAGAGCAGAGTAATGGAGTAGAATCCCCTCCCTTGCCCTGCTGGCCACACTGCTCTTGGTGCAGCCCAGGACTTGGGTTGACTGATGTCAACCCAAGTGATGCGACACAGACAGAAGTGCTTGTTGTCATGTCTGAAAGGCGTGATGCAACAGCAGGAGAAAAGATATATAAAAGAAAATCTCACCTCCTTGTGATCTTCCACAACTGTCAGGATGGTGTCAATTGTGTGCAAGATGCCCATGGCCATAACTGTTTTGTCCTCTACTTCCTCATATTCCTCACTATGAAGTACTTTACCAAATATTTCAGCCTATGAGAAAAAAAAAAACAACAGAGAACTTGACATTCCAGAGCAAACTCCCACTTCTCATTTGTCATGCAAAACCAAGGCAGCTAACACAACAGCAGCAATGTCTTATCTGTAAGAGCACTGAAAATCATGCTCCTTTCTTCTGAGAAACACAGACAATTAAAAAACATCTTTCTTTTTTTTTTTTGGAAAGTCTCACTGTGTTAAGTAATTTCAAATCTTAAAAAACAGTTAGACTTTGGTTCACTGACATCGTGACCAAAATGCCTGCTCCTCTATTCACTTGCAAACTTGCTAGACCCGAGGTGATCTGGGATTCTTCTTTCATCACTACTGTAGTTTTCTCATTTTCCTGTTTCCTATTAAAGGTCATTCTTAATTACAGATTTATCCCGGAATGGCTATTCAGTAATTTACACAAAAGATGAGGAAGTTAATTGTAAATAACCAGATGTTACACTTATGGGCCAAATGAAATCAAGCCAAACCACAAACAAAACCAACAGAACAACACGCAGCTATAAACAGCTCATTTCACAAAATAGTGACATGAGCACGTTGACCTGTGTCCTGACTTGCAAGCATGC